>BMAV01000824.1:43885-74127 GCA_019973955.1 Trichonephila inaurata madagascariensis
GACTTGAGCGTCACTTCACCACATATATAACAAAAGTTGTTATGATGATTTAAACAAGCTCTATGCATTTTGTAACTAACAACAAATTAAAAGAATTAAATTTGTAAATACGTAACATACAACAATCCAGACACAAAGCATTCACAATTACGTGTTTACTGGTTCACTACTATCTCACAACTGACATCGTTCTAATGAATGCATGCTAGAGACTAGAACATGTCTGTGCCTGTCTGCTGTGTCTGGTGCCAAAGTGTCTATACATGTCTGAACTTGCACAACAGTTGCAATAATACCATTTGCGTTAGCTCATGTGGTTCCATCATATTTACAATGCTCTAGGAGTTTTTATTTTACAATGGACAAATGGTCATTTATGTAAAAATATTTAAATATATTAATTGAAATTAAAATTGAAAACAAAAACTGTGGGTGATGGAGAAATTCCGAATACATATTTGAAAACACGATAAAAAACTGCATTAAGTACAACTATTGGTACTCATGAGACAAAAATCATGTTGATCACTTAAAATATTCATTATTTAGCAAAATTAAGCATTGTAAATACTGATACTTAGCATTAGAGAGTTTTATATAGAACACACACACATTAATTTTTTTAAATATTTAGTTGTCCAATTCCTCTGTTTAAATTATCTTATTTTTGACATTTTTAAGGAAAATATAATTCTTGTGTGCATTATTTCATTTTTAAAGGTTGCAAAACATTGTTTTCACATCGAAATAAAGAACTTTCAAAATAATTCCTATTGACATGATAGTGACTCTTCTGAAAATTTGACTCTATTGTCTTGGGAAGAAAGCATTGTTTACATCAAGGCTTTAAAATATTTTTTCAATACGATTTATTTTTTCTAGTAAACAACTCATCTCTTTACGCACGGATATGGCTTGAAAGATTTCATCAAACTTCTTCTAGCTCCATTGGTTGTTGAAAATATTTTATCTAGAAAATAATAATTTCTAGAGAAAAAACAGCTATTCCACTTTTCGTTTCAAAATTTCTCTTATTTTGAAATAGACAAAACAACCGTACGTTGTGACTTTTCAAAACGTAACTATTCTAAATTCGAAAGTATCTAAAAACTTATTGGAGAGATGGGTAAAACTTGTTTTCAAAAAAGTTGAAGTCAATTCTTTTAAGCGCAGTTCTATCTCTTACAATATACCAAACGACACAAATTGAATTGTGCTCTCTCTCTCTGATTTATTTGTTTTATTTTCCTTTCCATTTATTTCTATTTTTGGAGAAAATGGATTTGGTCGAATTATTTTTCACGTATCTTTCTAAAATAAGGATTATCTATGTAAACAATAAACCATTTTTCGAGAAATCAGTGAATGTTTCATTTTAACTTTATTTTTCCATTTTTAAATGATTTTATTTCGTTCGAGCATTTTTACGTTTACACAAATATACAAAAAGCTAAAGTGAAAATTATTTTCTACATTATTGCAAAAATATTTGTTACGAAATGGTGAGATTTTTTTTTCTTCTATTTTTACATTTTAAGAACTCTGGTACTTAATGTCAGAATCATAACATAAGCTAACTTTTAAAACAATAAATACAGAATTATGACAATATAACTTCCTATTTTCTTTGTATTTTGTTTTACTGAAACTTTTAGAATCATAGAATTTAAAATTCATTTTGACGTATTGTCAAATATCATTTCAGATATCGAAATAATTTTTAAAAATATTATTTTACAAATCGAATACATTTCCTTCGCAACTGTCTATGACTCAAAATAGCAAAATTCTTCATTAATAGCTCTAGTGTGGCTTAGGAATACGATATCAATAAGAAAAAGTAGATAAATAAAGATAGCAACACTGTGTAGCAAACATTTTCACAGCTAATTAAAAATAAATTCTTTCACAAAATTTTATTTGATTAATATTATTTACAACCTTATTAAAGAACTTAATTTTTCATCCACCACTTCATACGAATAGAAGTATTAGGTAAAAGCAAAAGTTGGACTCGTGTTTCTGACTGTGATGTGCATATTCTGATAATATACATATACACCATTATTACATATGGCATTTTGCCATCTTTCTGGTGAAGAATGATTTCCAAGAACAAAGTAATGAATTTTAGTGAGAAAATTCTTGAATAGCAGGTTTCATTTCAGATAATCAAATATTTTTCTTCTGTATGATTTGATCAACACTCAAATCATGCGACTGTCAGAAAGCGTGAATACAAAAATAGGGAAATTGGGGCAAATATTTCCAATTTTAAGTTAACTTTCACTTTTAAAAAACAATGTCAGTATTATAGGTCCTAGAAACTCTAATTTCATTTTCATTGCAGGAAGTACAAGTAATCATATTTGACTTTGCCAACAATGATCGCCATTCACCAAACATGATCATATTACCTTTCAGTGGTGCTACGTGGCTCAGGGAAAATTATCTTGTGAGCCAGTATTGATCCTTAACCACCGCTCCCAAAAATCATGCTCGGTGAGATACATCAATGACAAATGTTTCTGCAATGCGTAAAGAAAATCCACATACCCTTAGCCCCATTACGCGACCGTGTTTAAACTCAGTGAGATGTTGATAATGACTTATTTTTCTTCTTAAAGGAATTCTTGACTTACATCAACAGACTACGTCAAATCTCAAAGATAAACAACTCTCATGAGTTTTAAAGTGCGTATTTAAATCAAATATTGTTTGCGTGTTTATACTGGTGCTACTAGTACCATATTTATGATTTTTCGACTGAATCAGGCATTTAAAGGATCCTGATTTATTGCTTTCTGGATTTCTGTTTGTATTTTGACTAAGTTGAAGAAATATGGAAAGCTTATTAGTTTATAGGGCATCAGACATTCATAATTCGAGTTATAGTATTTATTTAATTCGTGGTTCGTATTTATAACAATGATTTTAATATTCGAAGACATTTAAGAAGCAGATCTTCATGGAACAAAGGCAATGACTCAATTTTAACGAAAAAAAAATCGTTTGTTCTTTCTGATTCCTTTTTAATTTTATAAGAGCAAACGATTGGATCTCATTTCTTTGCTACCACAACCAGAGTTGACATAACCATAAAAAAAATGAAGCATAATATAATTGTGATTTTAAGAAAAAAATATGAGCCATATAAGGATTAATTAAAAATACAAGCAATATATTAGCTGTTATTTAAAAGATTTGTATTAGTTGAAGCCACAGCAAGTTTATGTGATAGTAAATTGGTCGTTTGAGATTTGGAAATAATTTTCTATAAGTTTTACGTCTGTTTTATTTTAATCATCATAGCGAAAGGAATACTTTTTCTTTTATTAAAATGAATACATCTTCTATAAAAATCGAATTTTTTTTTTTAAATATAGCAAAAATTTGAGTATTGTACATTCAGATATTATCAATGTGATAATAAGTTACATATTTTAGCGTATTTAATTGTATTAAAGATTTTATATGAATTTTCAAATGAAATTAGGCATAACAGGGATATTCGCCCTGTACCATGCGTGTGGAAACGCTCGGAACGTGTGAGCCTGGGGAAACGCTTCTTTTTCCATTTGCTGGTCCTGGAGGGCTTAAAGCAAATCTAGTTTGCGTGTTCAAAATGGCGATACTAGTACCAAAATTATGCACTTAGCAAGAAACTAGATTTGAAGTTATATTTTAGATGAATAATCAACATTTCGGTTACATAAAGCAACCTTTTCTGTGTGTGTGGATTTTCTTCTTTCCATGTGTATAAATGGAACTCTATACGAATTTGAAGTGAAAGTAAACAACCTGAAGTCGAAAATATGTTACATAATTCCCAAAGTGCTAAGAATAATTATAAAAATCTTCAATTTATACATCATGACTTAATATGCATTGTTGTCTCTACTAAAAGTAATGCATTTGAAACTTTAAATTCAGCGTAGCAAACTCTATCTAGAAAATTATTTTTACTTATTTTTTCTAAAGATGTTGAAACGATAATTTCGACATTTTTTGAAAACAGGCAATTTGATAATGATCGAAAAAGACTCATGCTTTGTAACAGTTAAGATACAATAATGCTCTACAATAGAATGATGTTATGAACTACACTGCTGGCCACCATAAATGCAACAACCTGAAGGAAGCATGCAAATAACATAAAATGTACAATATGCTTTAGCGGAGGTGAGATATATGCAGATGATTAGAACTCTTCAGCGCAGGCACTCATCACGCGCGCCTGTGGTGCCACCTCAAAGCGCTATTTAAGGCTTGGAGATTTCGACGATTTTAAGTCCGGCAATTGAGTTTTTCTTGTGGTTTTTTCAGAAAACGTTCAGTTATGTCCCATAGAAAACAGCGATCAGCTTTTGATCAAGGATCCTAGTTCGACAGAGGAAGGATAGTGGCCTACCGAGATTGTGGGTTATCTTTCAGGGAAATCGGTAGTCGTGTTGGACGAAACCAAACAACTGTAATGTGGATATGTGACCGCTGGATACAGGAGGGTACGATGGAGTGACGTGGTTTATCGCATCCGCCTCAGTGCACCACTTCACGTGAGGACAAGCAAATTGTGCGCATGGCAGTGACGGATCGCTCAGTCACATCACGAACCATAGCACAGTACATTGAGTCTGTAACGTATCATTCCGTGTCTGCGCGTACCATTCGACGCCATTTTCAGCAGAGTGGTCTGTCCTCAAGACGTCCATTGTTTGGTCTACCCTTGACTCAGAACCACAGACTTCTCCGCCACCAATGGTGCAATGAAAGAAGGATTTGAGCGGCAGAATGGAATGAGGTTATCTTTACTGAAGAGTCACCCATCTGTATGCAACACCACGATGGTCAGATTCGAGTCTGGAGACACCGTTCAGAGAGAATGCTGAACAGCTGCGTTATGCACCGCTACATTGGTCCTGCACCGGGTATTATGCTATGGGGCGATATTGGATATCATCCTCGCACTCTTCTAGTATGCATTGCAGGGACTTTAAACAGCCAGCGCAACATCTGAGAGGTATTGGAGCCAGTTGTCCTTCCTTGCATTCAGGGCTTGGTCACAGCCATATTTCAACATGATAATGCGCTACCACTTGTGGCACGCTTTATCCAAAGGTTCTTCGTCAATCACCGGATCAAATTCCTTCCCTGGCCGGCTTGCTCTCCGGATCTTTCACGGATAGAAAGCATGTGGTCCATAGTTGCTCTACGATTGACCCAGATTACACCCCAAGCTGCATCACCAGATCAACTTTGGCAACGTGTGGAGTCTGTTTGGTCTACTGTACCCAAAGAACACACCCAAAGTCTCTTTGAATCAATGCCGAGGCGTGTGGCAGCGGTGATCTCCAACAATGGTGGCTACTTTGGCTACTGATTCTGGCAGGAACCACACTTCACAGAAGTCTATAAATTTAATCGTTTGATACTTGGTCAACATGTTATCTACAAAATAAATTTTGTTGTACTATCTCTTTTCTTTCTTGGTGTTGCATTTACGGTGGCCAGCAGTGTAGTTGCCTCGGTATGTTGAACAAAGATATGTTACTTTTGAGTTTGCTCTGCTTACAGTACTTCAGACTTCGGATTTTGTTTTGATGTAGAAGACCAATGCAAAAATTAAAACCGGAATGTTGTGAATAATAGATAATATTTTTTAAATAAAAATTATTTCTTCATCAATCTCTCTCAAATCAAGAAAAGAAATTATAGTTTTAGCTATCTGGTATACCCATTCTTCGCACGGTGAACTGAAAAATTAAACAATACAAATTGGATAAAGAAGTTTTTATTGTGTTAATTTTACGTAAATTGGAAATTAAACAACAAAATAAAAACATTTTCCATAGCTGAGCTGAACAAAAAAAAATAAAAAAAAAATAAAGAAAAATATCACCTTTGTTAAATATTAAGTCTGTAGGCCTAATAGCTAAAAAAAGGAATTTTTTTTTATTTATAACTCCCCGTAACTCTCTTGAGTGTCAATATTTGAAAATACCTTCCGAAGCTGATCTCTGATCAGCAAAAGTAAATACATTGTTACAAATTTTATGTAATGAACGCTTAAAATAGTGTAAATAATTCATATCTGAAAGTGTAATACATTAATATTACTTTCTGTTGTATTTATTTTATGTTAAAATTGTAATATTCGCAAGCAACACCGTTCCTTAAATTATAATGGCGATTCAATGAAAATCATAGCGAAATGTTGGGGATAGATTCAAGTTGGCAAATGTCTAGCTACTTTCATAGCTCAAGCTTTATAGAACTTTGGGAAAGATTAGACTTACGCTTTCGCGGTAAATTCCTAGTAGGTACTTTTTCTACACTTCCAAAAGATACAGTGGCTGGCCTTGTCACGAGTTGGAGCCTAATACCACTAAAGACCCACCATTTAGGGTAGCGATGCACGTTAACCCTCTATCTACCACATTATGATTTACAGCAGTTTTTTTTCATGCTATATTTTTTTTTTTTGGATCACTACATCAAAATTAAGGGATATACATAAACAAAATACTCAATTTTGGGAAATTTAATCCGTTAGAGCTAATTAATTAATTAAAGATATCCCACTGTAAAATTAATTATGTACACCGTTCACTTAAAATAAATAGTTAAATCGCTTTCTAAGGTCTTCCTTAACATACATAAAACATAAGACATTTAAATTTTGACATTAAATATTTTTTCGGGACCAAAATGATAATTTTTGTAATCCGCTGGAAACGCCGTAAGCTGAAAACGCAATTTCTGCTGCAAAACTATTCGCCTTCCCCGCTAAAGTACTCATCATAGAACCTGTGCTTCTATATATCTTGAAAGAGTGGATTACAAAGAATATCCCTGCTAAGTATTGGTAGAATATTCCTGCTAAGTTGGTATGGTGTTGCAGTTAGGAGAAGGGGATGCCAGCTCAGGTGTTGTCCACATCACTTGACCATGGTTCAAAATTACGTGGTCCGTAGCTAAAAGCCCTCGTGTAGCTGAACTGTGCTACGTTAATATTCACTCACTCCAAAAAAACAAGTACAGTTTTTATTATTATTTTTAAACTTAAAAAATGCAATATCTGCCTATTTAAATAAAATTTTAGCCTTATAACTAACTATTAACCACAAAAAAATTATGCAAATTTGTCCAAATGATGTAGTGTTAAAGAAAAAGTTTATCTACTTTAAGTACAAGAAGCGATAAAAATATTTATTTTGATATAAGGATCAATTTATTAATACCAAATGTGCTTAGTAAACTCATAAACAAATGTGCATAGAAATAAATTATTAATTTTTATTGCATTATTGTGCACTATTTTGACGATAATGGCTTACCCATGAAAAAAATCAATAGTAGCTATTCACACAAATAAAGATAGATTTAAAACAACCTTTCCCTTCAAAATTTAGTTTTATTCTAAAATAAAAAATAGGTATTACACTGATCACAGGAATAAATTAGAAGCAAGCACCTTGCGTAGACAAAACAAAAAAGGTTTTTCACGAATAAAAGATAGATATATGCTGTCGTGGGCCTTTTTGCTGCGCATGCCAGAATTGCTAGCAGATGGCAGAAATCTTTCCTACTTACTTGACAAACATCGTTATATTTTGGACACTTCACACAATATATTTTATAAATTATAACCTATGTGTTATTTTGATGTATAAGCTACATTATTGTAAAGTTTCATTAAAATCCATTCAGTTGTTTTTGAGTGAAAGACGACCAAACATCCAAACAAACTTTCTTATTTATAATATTAGTAAGGATGCGTATAAACATAAAATAACTGTTTGAAAACCTTTTAATCATCTTTCTATCGTATGCAGTTTTGTATACGAGACATACACCCATTACTTTTAATTGTTTTAGTTGGCTAGAAATATTTTAACTATAAACACAGAAAATGCAGAATAAACGATTTTGTTAAACTTAATTCTATATTAGATGAAGTAAATTTATTTGAAATTGCCTTCAAATTTTTATTTTCAATGCATGTTTTAATTTACGAGAACATACTACAGTTAAGCTTATGTAACAAGAGACATTTTAAAGCAATTTTATGAAAACTCTAAGAAAACTTAAATTAAGCCTAATATGCAAATATTATTATTATTTTTTTTTAAATTAAAAAAAGCATTGCAGACATTAAGCACAAAGAAGACATCTAATTTTCAGTTTTGGCGTGGAATAAGTACTCTTGTTTTGAAAAAATCTAAATTTCATAATATATTTTTTGTGTCTTCCTTTATAATTTGTAAGATTACCTATTTGAAACTTTTAATAAATTAGCTGTAATTTATTTTTAAATAATTTTCAGTAATGTATTTGAAACCGTTTTCGAAACGTATGCGCAATATTTCAATAATATTAAATGTTTCAGAACATTTAGGAAATACATATTTTAAATATAAAATTTAATTTTCGAAAGCTTAGATACAAATTTGATTTAACGCACAATTTTATACACCAACTTTACAATTAAAAAAGCAATAAATGAGAAGACTTTTAAACCTTTGCTATCTGCATATTATGTGAAGAATTATTTAGTTAAATTTTGTCTTTACTATCTATCTTACGTAAGTAGTTAATAAGATGACTTTTAAGCCTTTGATATCCGTATATTACATAACTAGTTAATGAAAGAAATTTTAATCTCTTGTTTTCTTTATTTTATGAAAGTTATAAATTACATAGGAGTATTAAATTGATTTAGCACATATTTTGCAGAAATTTCCTTTATCACACGTTTGAAGCTAGTAATATGTAGACTGATTTTTAATGCATAAAGAGAATAAAAATCCTCCAAGGTTAATGTTGAGCGATGATTCAAAAACTCGCTTTCACATGTAACGTATGGGATAGAGAAAAGTATATTACAAGAAGTTTGAACACACACCCACACAAGAAAATATAGAAAAAACTTAACGGTAATTACCGTTAAACGCATTTTTTAAAATGAAGTCCAAAGGAAATATGATGCTGATCTCATTTAGAGTTGATATATGTTTTTTAATCATGCACCGATATTTCTCATCTGAAAAATGTATATTATTTTTAAAAATAAGATAGATTTTTTTTTAAATCTAAAATTTTCTTAACTATTTACAAATATATATTCTGATTCTTTAATATATTCTGAATAAAAGTATTTAATTATCATGGTGGCTAATATAAGCCGAAAGTTTTGAAATCCGTGAAGATTAATTGCATCATTTTGGCTATTTTGAAGAAATGAAAATATCAGAGATGTGCTTAGAAAATTGAAAACTGTATCTAACGTCTTTTTGTTATACAGTGACTGATAGAATAATACATTGATTCTCGAAGTGGTTTACATGGACACTCAATGCGACCTCTATGGGGCCCACGTAAAGGAAAAAATAATTTGGAGGTAAATGAGGTATAAATGGGAGTCTACAATAGTTGCTCTCATTAAACCAGATCATGACTTTAATTTTAAAAGACTTAATCAAGTGGAAATCAGATTTTACCTTTTTAGATTTACTTTCTAAATTGATTGAGGTTATAATTCTCTCAGTTTTAAGATGACAACAAAAAATTCGTTAAAACAAAGACCATCCTTTCAGCGTTTTTTGCTAGAATTAAACTAAAGGAATTTAATATAAGACCATGAATTATTTCAATTTCATAATTTGTCATAGTCATTCTATCAAAAAATGACCCTTTAATATACGTTAGACATTCAAATGCCTATTTAAAATTTGAAACTACGTTTGAGAGTGATTTACTATGGTAATGCTTCAGTAGGCAATTAATTCATACGTCGTCTCATTGAAAAAAAAGCAACGGGAAACGTCCTATTACAAGGGGAACTGATCGGAATGTGCACTAACGAAAATCTTATAATAAAGTTTAGAAATAAATGTTAGCATTTTCTACTTTAAAAAGACATACCCGTTATTTTCCCCAAATTATGGAATATCGTGAGAAGGTTTTTATTTGCTTTCCCCAGTGAGAAGGAATTTCAGCGTAAAAAAAAAAATCACATTCTTCAAAAAAAAAACAAAAAAACTGCACACTACTAACCGAGGAGAATAAGAGTTACGCCTTACAAGATTGATGCTAAATTCTGAAAATTTGTTATGAAAGAACCATATTCACATCCTTCCTAAAAAAGAATTTGTTTGTCGATCCATTATTTTATGTATTAGTTAAGTATTAATATAATTATATAATTCATATAAATTCAGTAATAATACTGCACTTCACTACAGTTTTTTTTTTTTAAACACTATACTTTACTATAGTTAGAAATTTAAATCTCTTAAAGTAAGTAGCTCCTTACCAGTTACAAAAAGGCATTTAAGTTAATAAATTTTCAAAAATTGAGTATTAGGTGAGGAGCAGTGGCTCACACAAGGCGGGTGTCCTAGGGGTCCAGACACCCTTCCAAACCCTTGATTTTTTTCCAGATTGATTATAATTTTAAGTATATAATACGTAAAATTTAATTAAATATTTGTTTTAATGATAAATTTTATTAATTAATACTAATTATTTATTCAATAATTAGTTTTTTACTGTTTTTTGTTTCCCAAAATCGACAAAATCAAAAGGAGCATGGTACAAGTATCGTGGACATTCGACCCTGGACCATCTTCTAAAAAGTTCTGTGTGAGCTACTGGTGAGGAGGGGTCTATTAAAAACCAAAAAAAAAAAAAGGCAAGTGGTAAATGAGACAAAGTAGGAAGCCTATCTCATCTTCCTGGATTTGAAATTTTTATTCCAGTATATGTACTTTTATGTTTGCCCACTTGAGTTGGAAACATAAATAAATGCTTTTAAGTCGCAATATATTCAAAATCAATATAGCAATAGAGAAAAGGAAAACCGTAGTAAATGCATAAATCATGCAATTAAAGCTTAAGATAACTTTGTTTCTTTCTTATGGATTGTGTGTATAACACATTAATGTATTTGGCCTCTTAATATCCCTATTAAATCTCACTTAATCATAGAACTGGGATGTATAATCTCTTTATATGTTGGGGAAAAGTAAGTCAATCACACTCATCAAGAGATCTCCCGAGCTTTTATAACTAAATACCTGAAATTTCACTAGCATGTCCATTTTATTGAGAAGAGATCTTCTATTGACTCGCAGAAAGGGCGAATGTAAAGGTGCAATACTTTTTTTTAAAAAATCCCGTTTCTTAACTGTTAGACCTACAGATTTAAAATTTGGCAGGTATATTTGTTTTGTTGAGTAGTCCACGATGAACAGACTTAAGTAAATCAACCTCTAGGAATTGGGTAGGAGGGTACTCTAACGTTATTGATGACACTATTCTAGTTTTTGAACTATTAGTTCTATGGTCTTGAAATGTGTTATGCATGTATAGGGATCCAACAAGAACGAGTTTTACGGAAATTAACAACTAAGGAAAATTGCAAAGATTGAAAAAATAATGCATCTTCCCTTTTTATAAATATATACTTAGCAGAAAAGTGATTCTCTCATTACAAGGTTTTTGAAAATTATAACAAATATGAAATTTGACAGCCATTTTTTTTTTTTTTTTTGCAAAGTAGATATCCGCTAAGAATGAGATTTGTGGAAGTCGTCTCCAACAGTTGCGAAAAGGATAACTATATATTGGTTTTAGAAAATATTTATATATTGACTAATATATGAAACTCGGGAATACTGAGTTTTTCTTCTCCATTTATTTGCTTTACATCACTAGTTTATTTACAAAATCGTTTTTTCCCATCGATTTTCATTTGAAATTTAGATTATTAATTAGATTTTAAAATTCTTATGTGTCAATTATTCAATTTCTTACATTCAACCGTTTAAAAATATGTGTACCTACTATCATGCTTATAAATATTACTATTAAAATTAATATAATTTTTTAGAATCTAATTTAGAAATTTCTAGAAACGTATAACATAATTTGGACTATAAATTTTCTTAAAGAATCTTATTATCTTATCTCTACAACATATATTGTGTCACATACCATATTTAATCGAATCTAAGCCACCACCAATTCCAATCTGCACCTCAAATTCTCAACACATTTTGAAAAACAATAAGAGTAAATGTAAAACGTCACTGGCAGAAAATGATTACAAAATTTTTAAAAAAGTTAAAAAAATAGGAACTAATGAGAAGTGAATAATTAATTTTATTCTACAAGTATTAGAAACTTTTTTTTATACATAGATGCATCTATAGTTGCTTTAACTGCCCCATTACCATATTCAATTTCACCATCCGACGAATTTCATCACCTTCGATTCTAAACTGCACCCAATTATCCGTAACGTTAACACAAAGAAAGATGCAACTTAGATTCGAATAAATACGGTGCATCCTAATTATGCATGGGGGAAATATTATTGTCTTATAAAAATTCAATACTATTGACTTTTAAATAATGGTTTTTACATCAAGATAATTTGTATCGTTTTATAAAATTAGTAATTGCAATAGTTTACAAGAAGTCATATATAATTAATAAAAATAAGTCACTTAAGGAATTAAAAAGATTTTTATGGAATTAAGGGGCTTAAAAATTATGTGGAAAAAATTTCTGTCTATTGAACGTATGCCTAAATTATTTATATATGTGCACGTGTGTGTGTGTGTGTTCTTATATTTATTTATAATAGTAATAATATATTCGTTGGATTAGACCATTCTTTTTTATAGAAATGTTTATAATATTAGAAATATGTTTTGTTTTCTGTTTTTTTTCCTTAATGCAAGTACACAAATGTATTAAAATGAAATAATTTTTAGACATTTTAATGATATGAATTAAATTTTAAACTCAAACAACAAATATAAATTTTGAAATTAAAAATTCCCCTAAGAGAAATTTAATAAAATAATGAAAATTGACCTGCTTAAACAGGCTTATTTAAAGATTATAAAACTATGTAAATTAAACTTTATAATTTCCTTTTATGCTTTTAAATTTGAAACATTAAAATGTACAGAAATTCTGTTTTTTTTTCTTTTACACGGTGACAATATTGCAACAATTTAACCACATCAAGTGCTTCATATGCGATCTATTTGACCAGGTTGAAACTCAATTGGACCTCTCCAATTTAAGTGTCAAGTCCACCCAGTGATATTATACTGCACCATCTCCAGTTAATCAAGAACGCTGTAAGACAGATTGCAGGATTGAGATCGATTTAGATACTTCGAATAATGTTACGAACGGCCTACGTATATTAGCATTGCGACAGCATGGTAATCCAATTATTAACTAAGTCAAGAATGGTGTGTATGTTAACACAAAAGAAATAGGTAGCATCTATCCCAATAAAGAAACCATATAAGATTCTACAATGAATATTATCGTCCCCTATTTTCCAAATTAATACGAGAATCAATTTGTGAAAACGTCCCCTAACGTGATTAGACATATAATTAACTATTCTCACAATTTATTAACTGCTTAAGACATTGATGTGAAGAATTTTAATCTTGGCAGTAAACGAAACAACTATTAAGGTCTTAAATAGTTTATATTATTGATTTAACTTATAATGCCTTGATAATTATACATCTGTATACTCATTAAATTAAAAATACATAAATTCATTTGAAATACATTTGTCTATTCTTTACCGTAAAATCCAGTGTATAACGAGCACTTTGAACACAAAAAATACGATCGAAATTTACGGGTGCGCGTTATACACCGAATATAAAAATGATAGCTTTAAAAATGACAAAAAACAAAGATTTTCTTCTACACATGTTTAAATACAGTTTATTTAAAATAAATGACATGCCGTATGACATAAAAGATTATAGTTCGAATAGTAAACTATTTTTGCAAAAGCTTAAGGAAATATCTTGAATAAATTGCTTCTAAACAGCATTTCATATGTATATTTCAGGTTTTCTCGTAAAAAGGGGGCTGCGCGTTATATGGTGAATATACCTAAAAATTCAAAATGGCAGCTTGAAAGAATGGGTGTGTATTATACGCCGGATTTTACGGTGTTTATTTTTCGGAGCAATAATTGTGGCACTTTTTTTTAAATAAAAATTTTTAATTTTGTAAAAAGAATGAGAAGTGTCATTTGTAATAATTTTACTTACATTTTTTGATAAGAAATATTTTACAATGATCCATTATATTTATTATTGAACTACATATAATTGAAAAACATTCATTATTTTATTTGTTTATTTATTTTTTTTACTACCAGGAAGAGAGTTTTTTTGAATAAAATATGTTTTTTTTTTTTAATTTGTTTAGAGTTCAATGGATTTTAATATAATTATAAAATGTCGGTTTTATATAGGTCATTAATTATATCTCTACTTGAAAACTGATATTAAGTATTAATTAGATCTAGAATCACTCGGAAAAAACCATGATTTCGTTGTTTTGATAAATCTACATAATTTGAAATTTTATTCTGGTAACACTTTTCAGTGAACTGAGATTTTTTTCACTGTAAAAAGGCAATAATTTCTAGAAAAAACTACTCTTTGTTTTTTTCAGATATCGGGAACATTAACCCTGAATTTCTTCCTTCCAATTAATTAAGTTTTATTCTGTAAATGTACATCAAAATATTTATGCTTAAACACAGGGTTAATTTTTATATTATTTATTTTTTATAAAACATTTGTTGTTTAAATGAAAAAAAAAACATCAATAGTTGAATGCAATATAAAGGAAACCGGAGATTCCATTTATCGCAATTGAGTGGCTGATATTCGTTGAACTTAATTGTCGTTTATTTTTTATTTCATATTTAGTGATAATACCTTAGAAATTTAAAAGCAGCTAAAATATATTATTGTAGGTAACTACAACAAATATCTATCCATATGTATATTAAAGAAATTTCGAAGTGGAATAGATGATATAAAATAATTTGTTATTTTTATTATTGATATATTAAAATTTTATAAGAATTCTTTTGAAACAGAACATGATCTTGTCGGGATACATGATTTTGTCAGCAGAATAGGAAACTTCGTTGCCCTTAAACCAGTTTATAAACAATTTCCCATTGCAACTAGTTGGATCCCCACTACTGGAAAGTTAGACCTTTTTATTTGATCTTCTGGAATAAAGGATATCAAACAACTATCTTTAAGTAGATATATCGCTTTATTTCAGTAGCAAGCTAATTAAAATAACCTCGATCACATGTTTCGT
The DNA here is from genome assembly GCA_019973955.1 of Trichonephila inaurata madagascariensis. Taxonomy (NCBI): domain Eukaryota; kingdom Metazoa; phylum Arthropoda; class Arachnida; order Araneae; family Nephilidae; genus Trichonephila; species Trichonephila inaurata. The sequence goes on from BMAV01000824.1 coordinate 59,066, forward strand.
GGTGAACTAGCAAAAAGGAGCATGCCTTCCTTCCCTCTCTGTTTCTATATTGCTCATACACCCCGAAAAACACCACCTCACTCTTGCATACTCAATCTTTTGAAAAGTCCTCTACGTTTGGGCTCTATAAAGCAACTCTATAACTAATACTTGCATTAATTTGAATTGAAAAAAGGGCCAGCACAAATGTAGGGGGCTTAGTGTACATATCAATTAGAATTGGAAAATTGATTCTACCCAATTTGTAAGATAAAAATTCTCATTTAAGGTATCCGATCACGTCAAGACAGATATATTTTTTTTTTTTTATTTTGTTGAATAGAACTATCTTTTGGCTTTACGAAACATATTTTGTTATAAAGTTAGAAAAACCGGGTCTTTGATCTACCAGAAGTAGACGTATAAATTGTTTGAAATCTAATGGTGAATATATGATAACTCAAAATGTTATATAAATGTACTTCTATAAAACTTTTTTAACCTTATGTTTATGTTATTTTCAAGAGAATGTGCTAAAAATTTTCTTATTGTAGTAGTATTTTTTGACTTCTGGCTTGTTAATTAAATAATGGTCTTATAAGGAATGCAACATTTTTCATAATCTTTACATAACCAGCTCGAAAATATTCAAATTTTAATAAAACATTAAAATTTTAATACATTTTCTAGATGAACTCTCATCTAATTGGTTTTAGTAATACTTTTATTAATGTATGTGTATTGCTTTTTTCTCTAACCGCTTTGAAGTTTTTCAAAAATATTGCTAAAATTTCACTTATAATTGGGATTTTTGTAAAATGCAGGTAATTTATTTCAAATATTGTTAACTAACTAGTAGTTTGTATTGGTATTGTGTGTGTCCTAAAAAGATATTTATAATGTTTAAATCTGTCATTTTGTTAAAAAGTACTCCAAACGTGTGTGTTCGGAAACCTTACTAAATTCTGAATATCTTTAACAGTAATTATTCAGTTTAAGAAGTTAAATGTGTGGAATTATTAATGTCAAAAGCAGAAAGAAAGTTGCATTCGCTAGAAAGCTTAAATTGAAATTGATTCATTTGAGTTTCAAAAAAAAATTATCGTTATATTTATCTGATAAGAATATTCGTAGCACGGATGCTAGGATAAAATCATTGAAAATTTTATTTTAGAAAATTGAATTAAAAAGAAAAATTCTGTTTCATTTATTAGTTTGGTTGTAAGTTTATAACTTATATTTGGAGAATATCGAATTTTTATAAAACACTCAAACTTTTTGGGTCTCGAACTTTTTTCAGATAAATTGATGGTATAAATTAGCCGCATTAAGTGTAATATTAAATAAACGCTGAAAATATCAAATATCACTTACTTAAATACGAATTCTTTTTTAAATCGAATGAGTAAGCATACCGTTGTCAAAATATCTTTCTATTTTTATTTTAAATCACAAATTATATTATTCTCAATTCCAAAAAAAAATATTCTTTTTATACTTTAAATTTTTACTCTCATTTAAATAAATTATTTTAATTGAATGAGAGAGAGATATTTTGCCAATTCTAAAAATTATAGAAACTAAAACAACTCTCATTATCCCAAACAAATTGTTTCTTTTTATATATGTTCTTTTTATGTTCGAACTGAACTGAAATGTTTACTGAAACTGAATTCATTAGGATATTCCTTACTTTTCTTTTTCCAAGCAAGAAACATTGCAGTAGATTTAGAAAAGAGAATTGTATTGGTTTGGAAAAAAAACTGGGAAAGAATTTTCTGTTTACGCATCCCATAGAGGAAAGTAGCAAACGGGGAAGTACACTTGCTAATTACGCATGACTGATACCGCACAGTATCGGCATAAAAAACAGAAGAAATCGATATGCTGCTTGCCTTTAAATTACTTTTGTTGCAAACAATTACTCTTCGAGGAAAAAAGAAGAGCAAAGTGGTTCAATGATTTTTCATTCGCATTTCGACAGAGTGGGGAAGGTTTTGTTTTGAAGAGACGACTGTAACAAGAATAACAGTGCAGTTTTACATTAAGCTGATTAATGTTAAATAAAAGTCTTATTTTTTAAAAAAGGGCATTTAATTTATTTGGAGTGTATACATTTTTGTAAAATTTCTTAGTTTCAAAAATTAGTTCTAACAAATTCATGCTAAGCTATTAGCCTTACATATTTGAAGAGGTTCTGGCTGCTTTTTTTTAAAGAGATACTTGATAATATAAGGAAAGTAAAATTCTTGAAACTGTAGTGTTTCAAAAGAATAAAAGCAGTTCGATGAATAGATACTTATTCAATTGACTGATACCAAGTGCGTTGTATCAAAGAACTCGAGCGAATGATTTTCCCCCCGTCTAAATGAACTAAGCAATTACATAACTAAAATTTAATTAGATGTTTACAGTGGATATTAAAGAAATGCCACTTTTAAATAATGGATGAATGCATTTGAAATGAACATATTTATTTATTGAATGGAATCATTTTTATTCATTGAATCTATATTTTTAAAATTAATTTCTAACTAAAGTTTCCCTCCTCTTTTTGTTTTTACATTTACGTTTTTAAAGTATGCGTTAAAATTGCTCCTAATTATTTTTCTCTTAGGAAGGATATTTTATGGAAACTTAATTGGTATCCAAATTCAGGAATTTAAGATGCACTTATTTTTAATAATTTACAAACTCATCGCTGCATCATAAGCATTAGATTTTATTTATCTACCGGGTTCTGGTCATATATAAATAAAGAAGTATGCATAACTTGGAAATCTGAAAAAATCTTGCGACTCCACTTTTACAAAGCATAAAATTTTATTTATTTAGCATATACTTCAAGGAAACTAGTGAACTTTTAAATAAAAGATCAATAAAAGGAATTATTTTTATTTCCTATTATTTTTTAATAAGCAACAAGTAACGATACCTTTGATATATCAGTGTCTTAAATTATACCTCATAGTTGTTGTTCGATTCTTTCTGAGCGCTAAAACCATGTTTAGTTTCTTTCTTATATTTCTTTCGGATGATTGGGGATGATAATATGCAAGCATAAGAGGGAAAATTTTAAATAAAATAAATTTTCCCTTAAAAATTTTCTTCTATCCACTCTTTATTTTTCAAAAATAAAGTTTAACCTTTGCATTTGACTCATATTACAACCTGATTCAAAATAAAATATTTTGGAGATGAAAGATATATGTAAAAAAAAACTCTATATAAAATCTATTTTGATCCCCTCTCCCCCTTTCATTTTTATTAATTGAGCCAAGCTGGAATAAAATAAGGTAGTTTGATTTTCGTAATTCATATTCTTATATTAGAAACAATAAAAAAACAATAATAATTAAGTTCACCTCTACACTCTAAATTGTAAAGTATATATATGTATCTGACAGTAAAAAAAAATTTCAAAATGTGTTTTTTTATACTTCAAGGTAGTTATATTAATATAAATTATCTATATAATCTTTGATTTTTAGATTCCTTAAAGTACAATCATTCCATTACGTATTATCTTCTATATTTTTTCGATATTTAGTCTTTAATGTATATATATATATATATATATATATATATATATATATACATAAGTGATATCCTGCAATATAAAAAAATGTATAACAAGCTATTTTGAAACTTTTATATTACTTTTTTATTATATAGTTAAACGACATCCATTTTATTTGCTGAATTCATGGTTTAACATTTAATACGTAAAAAAAAGGTACGACAGTTTTAAATTTACCAAAAAAGTTTTACTTTAAAATGAAGTAAGAATGTTTCCCAAATTGGATATAAGTGTTTAAGAAAACGAATTCCATAAGCTATGATCAAACTCTTTTGAAATACATGTAATCATTTAAAAAGAAATATTGAACCATTTTTTATAAAAAAACAAGAATAAATCATGAACCCCAGAGAGTGTTAAAAGAAAGTTTTCCATTTGGGAACTCTTAAATATACCTAAAGAGCTGATAAAATGAAATAGATTTTGGTTCTCTCTTCGTAATTTGAAACATGTCCTCCCATAGGGTTACACGATTTTTTCATCATTATTTTTGATAATTTTTTTCTATCCTTCTTGCTACAGAAACTCCAAAATGATTAAGCTTCCAGCGAAGTTCAGATACCAGGAAGATGGAGAGACGACCATACTTTAGGGTAGAAAATATCTTGCATGCATGAGTGAGTCTTAAAATTGAAAAAAAAAAAAAAATTCACCTTGCCAATTTCTTATCATGCCAGTTATTCAACATTATTTTCACTCTTTAGTACCTTTGAGAATAACCAACTTTTTTATTTGTACTTTTTGAAGAAAATAAGTCTCTATGCATTGCAAAATAACGAAATAATGTATAGACATTTAAATCTTTAAATGTTCGTAAATAAGTCACTCAAATCTACAAGAGGGCTTTTCTTAAACATCTTTTTATATATCAATGGAGAGAGAATATCTTAAAAATAATTACTTATTTCAAAAAAACAAATTTATCTTAATCAGAATATTAATTCGCATAAATTAACTACAGAATTCCTACTCATTTTCTCTACAGAATTCTTAACTTCTTTGTTTCAGAAAAATCCGCTCAATCGCTTAAGTTTTCACAATATCATACATATATGTTCATCAAAAAATTAAAAAATTTTTTTTAAAAAAAAAAAAAAAAAACACTATTTTTATTTGTTTTAAAGTTCAAGAATACCTCATTCATATATTTTAAAAAATAGAAACATTTTACTTTACCTAAAATGTGTGTTTATAAGTAAGCATTAAAAGCTACATATTATAAATATTTTGATGAAGGTTAAAATATAAAAGTGATTTAATGCGAAAAATGGAATTATTAAATTTCTTTATTTTAAAAAAAGTTTATTTTTAGTTGTATTGAAATGAAAAACATTCGTTGAAATAGAGTTTTAACTAAGAAAATTGATTTGAGAGTTGTTTGTTGAAAGAAATGAGTTTGGAAGATACATTTCAATGTATTTTATATTTCTCCATTTTTAAAGTAAAATTAAGCTATAAAATTCTGTCAAAGTAATAATTCAAATACGCGTTTAAATCATTGGGATTATTTTTTATCATGTAATATGAAATCCTTGTTTTTAAAATCTAATTATCTGAGGTTTGTTATGAGTTATATTTATACTAATTTCAAATATTTAGGATATATGTAATTTAAATAAAATATAAATTTAATATATATATATATATATATACAAAATTTCGTTCATTTAAGCCTTAGTATTTGGACCAATTTTAATTTAATGAAATTGATATATGTAATTATTTATGTCTTTAATGAAGTTAATTGTATTAACTAATGTTTTTTTCTTATAAGGTATCGATTGAATTTTTACAGTTTCTTTATGTTTTAGCACTTCTTAGAGCAAATACCATAATCTGTGTTTATTTCCTTTATTTCATTAGAAAAAAAAATGAATGTCAATCTGAACTTTTCAGTTTAATAAGAACATATTTGTTTAATTATGTCTAAGGCTTTTATTAACCCATTGTTTTTCTTCTGAAAAGAAAAACAATGCATATGGGTTAGTGGTAAGTTATGCATTTATAAAAAAAAATCAGAGAAAAAGGCGAAATTTCTCCAATTTTTTTTTACGAAATCGAGTGATGCATGTAAGAAGATGCAAGTTTAATTATATTAGCTGTATGATCATAGCGGGTGAAATTTGTAATTTTCAAGTAACGATGACGAAAGCTTAGCTGGCACCCTTGTTCTATACTTCTACTCCAAGCCAACGTTAGAACATTAATTTAACATTCATCACACCCTTTAAACGGTGAACTTTAGTGCCTCTCGGACATGAATCCAAGACTCAGTAATGCAAGTCAATAAATCAAGACCATGAGCCCCTAAGCCCCATTATAATTTAAAACTATATTAATGGAAGCAATAGGCACTCACATCTTTTTAGATCATTTATTAATCATACAATGTTACAAAAACCAATGTAAGAAAAGTAGTTTTAACTTTCATCTCGATTAAATGGAAATAAATTATTAGAAATATTTAAGTAAAATACCCTTATGATCCTACTTGGTTTATGTACCGGAAAAAAATTGAGATTCTCATTTTAAAGTTTTCATTTAAAACTGTGAACAATGTATAGATGTAGGATACATTGTGTATGTTTATAAAAATATGTTAAGTAGTAATAGCAAGAGATGTAATAACTATTGTGAAACTGTAGCACAAGAATCCGCATCAAAAATAAAATATATTATGTGATTTGAAAGAAAGTAATTATTAGTTTTGATTCTATTCACATGAAATTTTTATTAGAAATAGCAATAAATTTTTGAAAGATCAAATGCATTTCATTTGATAGAATGCATTTTATTTAAGAAACAACTGATTTTATTCCCAACTTTTGCAAATAGTAATAATAATAACCATCGTAACTCTTTTTTATAAACAGATATAAATCAGAACATTCAAGATTGAAGTATAAAAAAACTTTTTCATTAAAATTATAATAGTTTATTTTCAATTAAAAAGAATCGGAATTTTAGTATTCAAAAAGTATACATAATGGATTTTATGCACTGTTAAAATTTTGAAGACTAGTTATCGTTTTATTTGTTTTACTCAAATTCTTAGAATCATCTGAAATTAAGCATCTTCTAGAATATGAAATACTAAGATTCCGATATAAAAATCAAATAATGACAATTTTATACTTCTAGATAAACTGGAATATTTAAGGTTTTAAATAAGACCATCTAAAACTAGAGCAAAAATCTCACCAGATCGGTATTTGATAAAACGAACTCTCCCCCTAGCCAAATACATCTACTCTAGAATTTCATTCTGTCTTCGAAACGTGGTATATGCGGTAATTTCTCAGCTATGTCAAATACTTTGAAATGTACTGATACCGAAGTGTTCTAAAAGAGCTCCACATGAATAATTAATTGTTTGTAAGATTTTCACTGTGAATTCGTTTAAAGTTTACAGACTCTTATCTTCACATTATACTGGAAAACTTAAAGTTAAGATATAAGGACCAGTTTTCCTATCTTTAAATCAAACTAGACTGTGGATTAAGCATACATTTTCATTTGATTTGAGGATGGTAATTAAAGGATGAAAATTTTTCAGCTCACAAAAAAATATTGGAAAAATTAACTTTATCAAGATTTTTTGTTTTTTCCTTAAAAGAAGGTAATTTCTTTTCATAATTTGTGATAGGGAAAATTAGATTTCAGATATTATAAACATTTCTATAAAAAAAGAATTGATTAATCCATTTAATATATTATTACTATTATAAATAAATATAAGAGCACACACACACACACACTCACACACGTGCACATTAAAGTCGATATCTGTTTTTGCACATTATACTGACCAAAAATATGCTTCAATGAAATATTAACAATATTTATTATTAATATTATCTTTTTTACATAGAATAAAAATACTTTAATTAGGTTTTTACAAGAGTATATACAAAAACAAAAACATTAATAAGAAGAAATTAAATTGTAATTTAAAATAATACATTTTGTTCAAAATTAAGTTCTCAAAAGATAGCTAATTCTAGTTTAAAAAATATATATATATAATATAAAAAAGTTAAATTCAATTCAATAAGGATCCTATTTTTAACTGTAATGTCTGCGTTTATGCAAAACAATTTCATTGATCAATAAATTACTTATAACCTGGGACAGTGCTTCTCAAACTTTCAATACTTGCGACCCAATTTTAAATTATAATTTTCATCACGCCCTTAGAATAGGAATACATTGACGGCAATAAAAATGTACTTTGCCGTTAAAGCTACACACAATACAACTTTAATTTTAAATCATTTAAATTATCAAGATAAGTATTAAATTTTATATATGACAAGCCCATGGAAAGCAGTAGTAATTATTAAACTTGTTTTCAATTTAGTATTGATAAATTAACTATCAAAAACATTGGGCAAACTCTGATACATTTATAAATATATTATATCTATATAATGGTGTCGTTTAATTTTTATTATGTCATAATTTGTTTTTTGTTTTGCTTCTTTTCAATAAAATTATATATATAATACTTATTTATACTGTTTTATTCTTCACCTTTCAATACGCTCGCCCCCCCTAGGGGGGAATGCCCCACAGTTTGAGAAACGCTGACCTGTAATGTTTGAAAAGCTTAAAAATATGAAGGTTTGTTACGAACCATTACTTATTCGAGCTGTTTTATAGACTAAAAATTTCATTTTTAAAATAAATTTTTTAAGATATTTTTAATTTATTGCACAACTAATGTATCGTAAATAAATGCATAGCGTTTTTAATTAATTTAAACCGAAAATGTTTTGTTCTCAGCATTATACTTCCATAACTTTTCAGAATAGATTTATGTATGTGTTCATTTAATAGTTTAACATATAACCAAATTATTTTAGTAGTCATTCGTTATACTAAATTGGGAGAAATATCCGCATCAGACTGGGAATTCCGAAATACTGCTTGTTCTCAATCTATTATTGAATTATAGAACAATTATTCGTATCCTAAATTCAGAAACATTTGTTAATTCAACGAAATTTTCTAAATTGAATTATCAAACATATGCATGTACCAAATGAAAGAGATTTGGCCCAAAGTTGATGGGAACAATTGAATAAAGCCCTTTATTTTGTCATGCCATCAAAATAAATACTGAACCTTTTAGAAAAATTTGAAATTTCAAATATTTGCAAACAATCAAATATTGAAGAAATTTTAATTTTAGATGTACTCAAACTTAATAAATATTATGCATATTGAATATCAGTTACAATTCTGTTATCTAAATGTATACGAAAAAAATATACTTAAATTTCACACAAAATACATCAACGCTTCTAAAATTAATATATATATATATATATATATATATATATATATATTCTTTATTTATTTTTTCGTGAAAAATTTTTGGAAGTGCTAATCTATAATTATTCCAGAAAAATACTACTAAGAAAGTTTTAATTTGTCACCCATCCGGTGTAGTGGATAGTGACGCTGATTGCTGTGCCGTACTGCCAGGGTTAAAATTCAGGAGAATCGATGGATGCTTGTAAATGCATAGTGCCGTTGCAGCATGGGGTGCTTTAGAGATCCATCGAGCCGTATGTCCTCGCGTGAGGTTTGTGGAAGTAAAAGGGATAGAGAGGTGGGAAACCTCTGAGAAAGAGAGAGAGAGAGAGCCAGTCCTTGAGTGTCCTCTATCAAAATTGGGATGAATCTGCTCCAAATCGATGATTTTCGAAGGCCTTGATCTCATGTTACAGTCAATCAGAATGCATAAGAAACAACAACAGCAAATTTTAATTTCATGTACTGTCATTTTTTAGAATTAAAACAGTATTTATTAATGGATTTAACAAGAAAAAAATTAGCAGGTAGGCATGTTCCTATCGTAGAACAGAATTCTTCTAATAAAGAGTTTTCGGAAAAAAGTCCCGTTTTCGAACTACTAGAAGAAGAATAAAATTTAGTTTGCATCTTTCTTTTTCTGAATTGAAATCCGCTAAGAACGGGGTTTTTTTGGAAATTGACAACTTACGGTGTCGTGGGGAGCATTGATAGTAAAAATTCCGTTTTTGCTCTATTAGATTAAGACTTGAAATTTATCACGCATGTTTATTTTACAAAAAAAAAAAAAAAAAAAAAAAAAAAAAAAAAGCAATGAAAATTAGTTTTGCAGAAATCCAATTTGTTATTGGTTTACAAGATAACAAAAATAATTTTATTTCAATTTTAGAGATTATTAGAAATTATAAATTAGAAGTTCTGTTCATTTTACACTATGCGAGAGTTTTAGGTATATTTTTCAATACAATCGAATTATTAATGCTAGGACTTAGATATCAATAACTTATACAGCATCATGAGTACAGTATATATTTATAAAACATCATAAGAGACCCAGTGAAGTGTGCGAGTATAACGGCTATTATATAATAAAAATGTAAATATCTATATTATTGACCTCTATTCCTTAAAGCTTTGCATGCATTATAACGGGTATCGAATTGTTTCAAAAATGTCCTACTGTGTGAAAACGTAAGATCATATTGGTAAATCGGTTTGACACATCACAGCTTAAAGGTTGCCGACTTCTGTTTCAGACTTAACACCAAGACGCATACAGATAAAGAATAGTGGGGAAGGGGGAAACAGACGAAATATATCTCTCACTCTCAAGCGGACGAATAATGGCCAATGACCTTGCGCTCATACGCATAACGACCCTTTAGGTGTGTCTGGGGGAATGTTTGGCTCCTCCGATTGTTCTGGTTGCTTACAACAAATATTGAAATAGTTCATTGAGAGATTACGATGTATAAAATCAAGCTTGAGATTATATAAGTAAAGTTACATTATTTTTTGGAAACTTTTAAGCATCTGTTAAAATTTGCTGCCGATGGAACATGTCTGTCAATATTGCTAATTAACTTTTAAGAATATGTTTTAAGACATACGTAAAAATCAACCCTGAGACCTTAAGAAAAATTAGCACTGTTTTTCCTACATTTAGAATCTGGTACCTGTAAACTGGCCGTCAGGCAGAATTAGCAGGTATGCAAGCACTCAAAGTTTACACGAACACTACTTTATCTTATACATTTTAGTTGTGAGAATATAGGTAACGAGTGTGGGTCCTGGGATCTTGGAATAAAAGAAAATATTTTGTAACAAAACTGTTCACGCGGGGAGCTCAGTCATCCAAAGTATCTTAAGATTGTTAAAACGTTTGCATTTCCCCCCAAAAGTGGGATATATGTGACAAATACATCTCAGTTGCCCCGAGGACAGCCATATAGGAGGATACTGAAAAGGCTATTGGTAACCAACCAAAAATATGTCAGAATTAAAGATTTTCTTAGCATGGTGGGACTCTGTGCCCAGCGAGACCACTCCGAGTTAAAATCTAAGCGTTGAAATTTCAGTGAAATCTCACTAAGTAAATTTATCTTACAATGATCCTTTTTAACACTATAGAGACTGAAATTTAGTATATATCTATACTGTCATGATGATTCTGGGAGTAGAACAGGTAGCAATACAACAGTTGAATAGAGCAATGAGAATTTATTGAATTCAAGAAGGCAGGTCTGATCTACTTGATCAACATAAGATAAGGATAAGATCATATGATACAGTGTGGTGACATCTAGAATATTCTAGAAGTACTTGAACTAACAAGATATGCATACACTGCAACTCTGTGGAAAATCTCAGAGAGTCAATTTAAATCAAATTTAAAAAAAACACAAAAACACTAGTGAGTAGTAATTGGTAGGTTTTGAACCTGAGACCAACAGTTCCACTAGTGGCGGTTCTACCACTGGACCACTCGTTCGTTGAAATGTTTACGAAACATGGCCCAAAAGCAGTCAAATTGACAACATTGTCAAAGAATGATTAATGTGTTAGGATATTTGCTTAAAATTAACTTTTAATAGTTTTTTAATATTATTTACATTCATATAACAAGTTATTAGTGAATATTAACAATAAAAAATTTACTTCACTTGGAAAAAAATATATATTCAAAAAAATTCGAAGAAATTTTGCATTATATATGTAATTGTTTTTCTAATTGGAATTAAAAAGAAGTCAAAATGACATTCTTGGGCAATCTAGTGTTAAGGTTAACAAATAAATTTCTGGAAGTACTTCATATTACTTATAAGCAACTATTTTTGAGAATTAATTATAATATATGTATTATAACTCAAGAGCGATTAGAAAACAGTAAAAATTAAAGCAATTCCATCAAAAGCTAGTAGCTCAAATCAGCGCGTTGTATTGGACACTAAAAATGAGCTTTAAACTATCTAATTTTCCAAAGTGTATCGTAATAATATTAGTATGTCGTTTATGAAAAATAATTTTTCTAAATTAATTTAAATTAGCCTTTTTAAAAGTAGTTTTGTTGAAATTCTTTTGTAAGAAAAATTTTGATAAAATTTGAAAAAGAAACTCAAATGTATCTGAGTTTGAATAAATCCATGTATTGTTACTTTGACTTATCCATTGCGAACATACAGTTAAACTAGAAGTAGCAAAGTTTTAAAAGATGTAATTCAAGAATGTTTTTAGAATATAAGCTGCATAACATAAAGAAAGTTAGATCATGCTCATTTTGTTTTCATTTACGTATAAAAAATAAAGAAAATATATAGTTATTAATTAGTGCATTTATGGATCTAAAATTCAATAATTAATCTATTCTTTCTGGATTCATAAGCCAGAATTTATAATAAAACAAGATAGATTTTATGTTCTAGTTACCAATCGAAAAAAAAAATAAATAAGGTCCGAGGAAAACGAAGTTTTACGATGAAATACAAGTATTTAATTTTCAATGAGAGTTATATAAAATGTTTGATTTTGTAATAAAAAAAATGTATTGGGTTTTTATATACAGAGACAGAAATATAAAAAAAAATCATCAAATTTCATGGTTTACTTTCTTTATAAAAAACTGTAAAAAAACTTGTGATTCTACTGAAATGATGCATGATAATTAAATATTACGCATTCCAGTACATTTTAGTGTGTTTGCAGAATTTTTTTTTTCCAATGTTCTAATTAAATACGTGGCTCATTTTTCTGTAACTTATAAAGCAGCTTTAATTTTTTTCTTGTAATATTTTTCATTTCATCTTTCAAAAGAAAAAGTGATTAAATAGTTTTCTACTAAATTTTATTTTTATAGTATTTCAGCATTAAATTCTGCCAAATTAACTTGAAATAATCAATACAAAGTAAAAAAAAAATGAATTTCGCTTAAACATGAAAAACTAAACTTTAATATTGTATAATATTCATAAAAATCATATGAATTTTTTTTTATAGTGCGTTAAAAAAACTATATACTTCCATATTACAGTAAATTATTTATAAGTTTCACAGCTAGGTTTTTTTAGAACTTTAATTTCACTTTATTCAAAAGGAATGTAATAATATTAAGATATTGTTTAATTTAGCATATAATGTTTTTACAAGTATGGATAATTGATTTTTAATGTTATTTAAGAAATGTTTTAACGAAAAAATATTTAATAATCAGATATAAAGTTTTATTTTCGGTAAGAAATGTAGTAATTTCACAATTATATATAAACATATTTCAACTAGATTTATACAGTTTAACACGTTTTATAACACAAACCATGCTGTTAATTTTAGAAAAAAATATTTTTACTATGAAATTTTTCAAGACTTTACAGCCACCCTAAAAATGAATGCTTAAGACAATTTAAACAGTGGTGTCGAAGTAATGAATATAAATAAAAACTACAGTAAAATTTGGCGTATAACAAGAACGTTGAACACAAAAAATAAGTTCAAAATTTATGGGTGCGTGTTATACACTTGGTATAAAAATGATAACCTTAAAAATAAAGATAAAAAAGAGATGAACACATAAAAAGTAAATTAGATTTCTACGTATATCAAAAACATGTTTATCTACAAGAAATGACATTCTTCATGAACTTAAAAGGTTGCATTTCTAAAAGTATACAATTTTCTTCAAAAGCTTAGGATAATACATCGAAAAACAAATCTGTTCAACACATAAAAAAGTTGCACATGTATATTTCAGGATTTTTCGTAACAAGTAATAAATGTAAATATTAAAAAAAAGAGAGAGAGAGAGAGAGAATTCCTACTCAGATCCAAAAAGAAAAAAAAAATATTTTAGTTAGTTTTTCTTAAACAGTTACAATTAATATAACTATATATAGTCAAACCTCCAAATTACGAATCTCTATATAGCGAATTTTTCTATATAGCATACTTTTTCCTGGATTAAAGAGAACACATTTCACGATTTTCTTCATAAAAAAACCTTCTAATAGCAAAGTGCATTTTCTACATAGTACACTTCTTCTTGTAAATCAATTTTTACACACTATTTTTAAAGTATTTCTGGCAATTAGTTTTATTGTCTCTTTTAAAACGTTTTAAGGTGGTCACAAATCTTGAAATAGTTTTATTGGGTGTCTAACCCACCGAGAGCAATAGGATTCTAAGCATTTCACCCAAGAAGAGAAACTCTTAACCCACATTGTCCAGTGCACTGGAAATTTCTTCCCGTTTCACCCACAGTGGAGTCGTCTCGTGTCCTGGAACGAATCCCCATTTATTTGTAGTGTTGATCAGTTGTACTAGTAACTTCGTTTCTTACAGCTCCAAAATGTCATAAGTGCTTCAAAATCAAAGAAAAAAATGTAATTCCTTAGGAAAGGGATAAAGGCGTCAAAAAAACTTTCCTTGCAGTTTTTTTTCTCTTCTTTTTTTTTATGGGAAACATATATAAAAAAAATATATATTAATTTACGAAAAAATTTGAATAATTACTTTTTACAATATATAGTGTTTATGAATTTAAAAATTGTTATATGTGGTAAATAAAGAAAACTGAAAAATGAACCTCTATGTAACGAATTTTCCATATAACGAAACTTTTTTAAGATTTAGTGACTTCATTATATAGATGTCCAACTGCATATACATATAACAGAATCCAGATATTAAGTGACAAAATAGAAAGCGATTTTCCTTGCAATTTCCCATTTTCCTTTCTATATATGGTGTTGGACTATTTTTTTATTTATACTATTTATTCCTTAATTAAATTCAATTATTCTAATAAAATAGTACTGTAAAAAATAAAGCACATTCTCAAAAATTAGGCGATCACAGGTGGGATTTGAACCGAAGACCTTTGGATTAGAAGCCCAACGTGCCACCCATTGCATCACATGAACACAACGAACGATTTTCCTTTCTATATATGCTGTTGGAATATTATTTTTGTTTGTTCCTGTTTATTCACTTTTAATTTAATTAATGAATTAATATTTGAAAAAACTGTATTAACATGAAGTGTCATCTACTAGAATTTAAAAAAAAATGTATTTGAACTTGAATGGAGGAATAGGAAGTATTTTATTAACAACTGAAAATTTGAACAAGATATTTATATACATATATATATATATATATATAGGGTGAGAGTGAACGAATAGTAGGAAGTAAA
>BMAV01000824.1:79127-119849 GCA_019973955.1 Trichonephila inaurata madagascariensis
TATATATATATATATAGGGTGAGAGTGAACGAATAGTAGGAAGTAAAGAAAAAGCTGTACGCGTTATATGGTGAATATAAATAAAAATCAAAAATTACTGCTTGATAGTGTAGATGTGTGTTACAAGCTGGTGCTGGATATTATAGTAAATAGCATTTGTATAGTAGATAAAAAAATCTCAATAGTAAAAACCAGTTGTGCCTATTGAAACTATTAAATTTTCAAAATTTTGCCGATACACATAACTAACTTAAAAATGCTTTATGTTCTGCACTATTATTTTTCGCTGAAACCAACTGTTAATATTAATGTAAATGTACTGTTATAGTACGTATAAAAATAGTTGTATTTCATGAAGGAATAGCATAATTCAGTGCTTCTCAAACTTTCAATACTTGCGACCCAATATTCAATCATAATTTTCATAGCGCCCCCCTCCATACAATAATAATGTATTGAATTTGATGACACGATACTTTGATGTTAAAACTACATTACGAGTTTAACCTCTCTGACGCTAGCGTATATATACGTCTCGCTCAGCTCTCACCGTCGTGTCTCTGCGTAAATTGTTCCTGACGTATATTTACGTCTTTCCGAAATACGATCTTTTCTGTTTACTGCTATTCATAAAATTATTCCGAAGGCTTTGAAATGCACGGATTTACTTATTTCAGAGGATTTTTTTAATTATTCACCTCCTACCTTCCCCTCCCCCTTAAATACTCCTTACACTAATACATACGTGCAAAGAGGTGGCATTGTGGAGCAAACCTTATAACTTTTAATTATCAGAGTTAAAGGATTATAAACCGTAAAAATTATCAAGATAAATGTTAATTGTTGTATAAAAATTTATATATGACAAGCCATGTTAATTATTAAATTTGTTCTTAACTTAGTGATGTTAAATTAATCATAAAATACATTGTGGACAAAACTGATATATTTATAAGTATATTATATTCTTATTTATTTTTCATTGTGTCAGAATGTTTTTTGAATGTTAACTTTAAATAAATAAATAATTTTTTAAAATAATCTTTTGTTTTCGACTTTTCAATATGCTCGTGGCCCCCTCCTAGGGTTATCACGCCCCCCCCCTAGGGGGTGCACCCCACAGTTTAAGAAGCATTGGCATAATTGAAATAATATATATGTGAATTTATTTTTATTTATAGGTTTATAAATTTTCATGTTCATTTTTCTGATTTTTATTCCATGTTCTTAATGATTTTAATGATTTATTTGAAATATATGATACGCTTGCAAGTTTGAAAGTAGCCAATATTCAGACGAATAATCCTATTAAATAATGCTTATTTAGCCAAGCTTTCTAGAGTAATATTTGTTAACTAATCATTCATATAATCATGACTAAATGAATTGTAATTTGTTGAATATAGTTTTATAAATACTGACTGATCTGATTCATCTTTAGCATAAAAAGAGCGTAATTCATGCAATCAGGGAAGAACAGTCCTTGGAACAAAACAATTACGAAATACTGAATAACGAAAGCTTTAAAACTTTGTCTGAAAGGCATTTTTAGAAAAGGAAAGTCACATATATCTAAACATATTGCAAAGATGCTTGAAGTATATGTAAGACCTTGTTTACGAATATACCCATAGAAAAAACTGCTACATAAATTAAGGTAGTGAGACATATACCATCTTGAAAATTATGTAATATATCCAAAATGAATAGAACTGAACAGTGATCCTTAAATATATAAATTAATTCTGGGAAATTCACGTACATATGGAAAGCGTAATCTGTTTTTGTGAAGTTCAAAGAGTTGGCTAGCATAAGAAGAAAGAAAAAAGTAAGGTTTAAAATACCTGCTTTTATGCATTCATCTAGTCTTTTATTTAATATACCCTACTTAGTAAAAAAATGATCACCAGCTTGAAACACGAAAAACTGGTTTATCACAACTGTTATCTTTAGCTCTTTATTCGTCATTTTATTGTGTGCCTAATTTGGATTATAAGAGAAAACCAACACGAGTTTACGAGCTTATAAATTCAAGTTTATTCGAAACACTCCTGGGTAAGTATCAAATTTTGGAATACTATTAGTGATAGCCTAAAAAAATGGTACTGTTGTAGCGTGAGAAATTTTGGTTTATGAATTTGAAAAAATAACACAGTCTGATGTAGTAGGTAAAATAGATTATTTAATTAAATCACAATCAATAATAATATTAAATTGCATTGACAGATTGGGTATAGTATTAATTTTAACAAAAAAAAGTATTGATAGACAATAGAAATAGATCAACGAAATGGACCAATTACATGAATTTTCGCAATCAATAATAATATTAAATTGCATTGACAGATTGGGTATAATATTAATTTTAACAAAAAAAAAGTATTGATAGACAATAGAAATAGATCAACGAAATGGACCAATTATATGAATTTCCTAAGTGTCAAAAGTAATATGTATACAAGCGCAAATTTATAAATTTGGAGAATTTAATTATTCCATATGCTTAACTTTACAGCAAAGTAATTTAACTTCTAGTGTCAATGGAATATATTGCCCTTTTGGTTGAAACACGTACTTATTTACACTTGGTAATTATTGGAAATATTTTATGAATACTATCCTCATACAATTATAAAACAAAATACGATTGTAAGTCGGAAAGTAAGTTTCACTTGTCTACTGTGGTCAAAGTTGTGTATGAAAGTCAAAACATTGAATGAAACATTAAATATAAGACAAGTACATTGAAAAATTTGTCATACCGCTTGATCAGCTTCAAAACGCCTTCGAGAAAAACTCAGGGCTTTGAATAAGGAAGAAGCGTTAAACACTTTGTTTGACTTCAGCATTGCTTCCAAAGCGCCTTCCGGCGAAATTCTTATTCAATGCCGGAAACAAATGAAAGTTACTTGGTGCGAGATCAGAACTTTATGGCGGATGGTGTATTCGCTCACAACCAAGTGTTGCAATATGGATTTGCATCGCCATCACCGAGTTTGGTGTCATCCAACAACAGAATGCCACATCAAAGAAATTAAGGTCACTTTTTCCCAATCGCATCTTTCGATTTCGACAGGGTGTCACACTACCACGCAGCACTGATAGCTTCAGCCTACAAAAAGTCCAGCTACAAAACTCCTTGGGCGTCGCAGAAAACTGGCAGGAGTACTTTATCAGCAGAGGGAATTGTTTTAAATTATTTCGGAAAGGTGAGGACGGAATTTTCCACTCTTTTTCTGTGACCTTCGCTTTGGGAATGAAATGGTGTACCCACGATTCCTGCCTCATCACAATTTGAAACAGAAAGCCATTGCCATCATCATGGTAACACATGAGATGTTCCATGCAGACTGACATGTGTGTCGAGGTAAGTTGTCAAGGCAGCTATCATGCTGATATTTTCCTGTATCCAAGAATGTTTTAAAGAAGGTGAATGAGAGACATGATTAAAACAAACCGGCGTATCACCATCGATGCAGTAGTGGAGGAACTTAGAATAGGACATGAGCGAGCTCTAAAGATTCAAGGCCCTGAATTTACCTTGGAGGGCTTTTTGGTGAGCAAAGTGGTATAACAAATGTCTCAATGTATTCGGTATTTATGTGGAAAAATAAAGTTGTGTCCCCCTCGTCTTTAACCCGTTACTGCCCAGTGATCTATTTATAGCTCACCTCCCACTCAGAACTCCCAGTGAAAACGATATTTTTGTGTTGGCATTGGGTGGTTTCCTAACACATGTGGCTACAATCCCAAACAAGATTTGAAGCATTCTTTCTCAGAGCAGTCCAGCAGCTAGCTTCTGATTTTCGCCATTTTGAAGCTTCAAAGAGCAGCTTTCGATTTTGTATCCAACAGAAAAAAAATTAAAAGTAAGTTCAACTTTTTTATGTGTTTTACATTTCCAATACCTTTTTAATTATTTTGGCTTATTTATATTAGAAAGATAATTGTTTTTATTATTAAAATGTAAGTTTAAACATACTGATCTATAAATAGATCGCTCGGCGTTAGTGGTAACTAATATCATTTTTTCCCCGTTTCTTTTCTCCCAGAATGTCTCGGCGTAAACTGTTTCACACCGCCGAAGAAGCGTTAGAATATATGTTTCCTCAGGAAATAGAGTCTGATATAATTGCTTTACCGCCTAATGTGGATGAGTTAACTGACGAAGAATATTTTAATAATGATTAAATGACTGCTCCATCGGTAATAGCTCTGTCAGGTAACGTAGAAATGTGTGTACAATGCAGGAAATAGAAGTAAAAGAACAGTATGAATCGACAGACATAAACGATGACGGCCTTAATAGTTCGGAGCAGCTGTCATCTAGCTCCAGTAATGCCGTGGTTCTTATGACTATTGTTTCGACGAAAAGAACGAAATAACTATAGTTAAATGGAAAAATAAAAAGTGTGTAACAACAGCGACAAACTTTGATTTAATACAGACTTTAATCCAAGTATTAAGGCATCAAAAAGGTTTGAAAGAAAAATCCCAAATTTTGCAACCTAATACTATTCACCCGTATAACAAAAATATGGGTAGAGTCGACCAGCAAGACTGACTCTTAGACAAACACACACTTCAGATCCGTGGCAAAAAATAGTACTGGCCAATCTTTACTAGAGTTATCAACTTGGCTATCGTAAATACCTATACTCTGTATACGTATATTCTTGTCAATTCAACAAATTATGAAAAGAAAACTATAAAAGATATCGGAAAATATATCGCCGTTGCGTACCTCAAACGGGGAACAAATTCTAAGAAAAGCATTGGAAGACCTCTGATTGTGTCAAGATCAAACGTAATAGACTCTGTGCGTTTAGATGAAAAGACCATCTTATAGCAAAAAGACAAAACCAAAGAAGATGCCAGTTTCAAAAATGTAAGGGTAGACCTCTTACGTTTTGTACAAAATGTAACGTAACCTTGTCTGAAATGTTTTCCGTTATATCACATTTAACTTTTACAAATTGGCTGCATAAAATTTTAACTAAGTAAGTTTAGATCAGTAAAAATAATATTTTCTCTTTTAAATATCATTATAGTTGCTTTTAAATTCACAAAAGTTTCATTTTTCCCCCTAAATTTGTCATTCTTTAAATATAAAACTACAGGAAAGTTATTTGGGCTTTTACTACCATAAGCGCTCAGCGATCTATTTATATATCACCTATTATCTCAGCTGCTAATTACGGAAAATGGATACAACTTCATAATTGCTGTATTTATGATATATAAAGTGTAATTTAAAAATATTTTTCAAAAATTTCGATTTTAAAATAATTTGGGCGTGTACGGGTTAATGTCTCATTCTATGTTTTGACTTCCGTACACAACTCTGACCACAGTCGACAGGAGAAACTTATTTTTCGACTCACTCTAGTAGTTTTTTATTAACACACATTGGATTTATGGCCAAAGTTTCCATGGAAAATAATTTGGATAGTCATGTATGTCGGCACAAAATTTGGAAATGTGACTGCTCTCCGTACAATCGGCGTAAGATATTTAGTTCCTATGTTCAAAACTTTATTGTTAAGTTTTGGAATAAACTTGGTGTATTAAGTTTTGAAATAGTATCATATCGTTAGTTTTGGAACATATATTCGATATCACGGATGAGGCTACTGAAATTTTGAATACACCAAAATTTCCTAAAAAGAGCGATTTTGTATTTGTCTTAAAAATATATTTTAGTACACAACCAATTTATCAGTAAATTCTGGAATTGATATGGATTCCTATAATATTAGTTTATTGAAAGTCGAATTGTAATTCCATTTGACCAAATAATATAGATTTGATGCTTCTTGAAGAAAGCCTCTATTTATAAGTGTATCCTGTATTTAGTAAATCTTGATTAGCAATTATATATTATAATACAGTTTTATTTAGCCTTATTTTTCGAATTTTGGAAATTCCTGTATGATGGCGCCTGATTAATATACTTTTTTTTCTTTTGAAAATTTATGTATGAGTGTTGTTTTAAAAACTTTAAGAACTAATACCTGGCTTTGTGTGAAAATGAATAAACAATTTAGGTCGTCTTACTGATAAACTTTTTGTGAAAGAAACTAAGGGACAAAATGATGTTTCCTTCAAAGTCGAAAAAAAAACATTGCATATTTTTTGAAATTACATTTATTGGGTTCTCATACATTGACGATGTTTATGTTAAATCAGTCAAAAGAACAAGGATTATCAGATATTGGAGCCTATTTGTAATGTTTATTTTATAAGGACTATTAAAAAGTAAATAACTATTTCAGAAAGTGACTCCATTTCATAAAGTTAAACAAATGATTTGACTTTTTATGATGGTAAATTAATTAGTAGTATCTGATAGAAATTTGCGTACTTTGTTTCACACCAATGATTATCTTAATTATAAAATTAAATTCTATTGATTTTATAGTTTTGTTTAGAATTTTGATTGTGCTTATAATGCTTAGGAATGCTCTTCAGTCGTTTTTTATGGGTTTGTTTTAAACAAACCTTAGGATTAAATTAATTTGAAGATCCTATATATTTTTTTTTTAAATTTAAACTTTATAAAGATGTTTTTTATTATAATTCTTAGTAATTCTTAGGTTGTTTTTATGTATTCTGTGAAATATATTTTACAAAAATATATGTGTTTATTATTTTGCTCATAAAATTGAGTTATCAAGTATTTAGTATGCTAAATTAAAAAAGAATAATAACTGAAGAAAAAGCTCTTAAATTTAAAGTATGGTTTCCAGTATTTTTAATATTTAACTAGAGGGGAAGGGAAAGAACATTAACTTGTGTGTATGAGGTTTATTTTCTTATATAAGCATGATGGTTTGAATACTTTGGATTAAGTTGAACATATAAGGTTGTTAATACAATCGTATGTAAGGCTTTTAAATTATGATAATTTAAAATAATGTATGGAACAGTATTCTCTTCAGTTAAGTCATTTAAAAATGTAGTACGTCGGTGATGAAAATTTTTCCGTTTTGCTGGTAAACATTGAGATTTCTTTAAAAAGAGAACGTTAATTATCCGTGAAGGAAAAATCCTCCTTGTATACGGCTGGTCTTATCGTAAAGAACTGGATGCTAGACAGATAAAATCAGGTTGAATGGCTTTTCATAAAACAATGCTGAATTGGCTCTTAACATTACGTAAAATCTGCAAAATTTAAAATTAAATATGTTAAGGTTCTATAAATTGAAAGGTAAGGCAGATGACTAAAATGTAATATTTTTAAATTTTTTCTACTATCCTATTTCAGTGCTTACACTATAACAGTAAAATTATTCAGTGTTCAATTAAGCATTAGATTCATATTAAATAATGGGAAAATATATAGAATACAAACATTTGCAGAATATTTAATATTTGTATGAATACATGCATGAAATATTTCAAATTTAAAAAAAAAATGAATATAGTGTATGAAAGTGTAATAAACCTCTATAAACAATATGTATAATTAAGTTTCAAAAAATATTGCATCATCGATGTTAAAAGTGAAAAAAATAAACACATCATTGAAATATAATTCACATTAACATTTAGTATTACGCTTAGTGTGTTGCATTATTTTCATAAGAAATCACAAATGAAAAAAATTGATAACCCCTGTATTTTTAACGTTAAATATAATGATGATTTATAATCAGACAGATTTTTTATAAGTTATCAAAAATTCACAATTAAACCTTGATTTTTTGAATAGTATAAGTGTAATATATATATATGATTGAGTAAATATTAACGTCGCACTGTTCAGCTACACGAGGGCT
Organism: Trichonephila inaurata madagascariensis; assembly: GCA_019973955.1. NCBI lineage: Eukaryota > Metazoa > Arthropoda > Arachnida > Araneae > Nephilidae > Trichonephila > Trichonephila inaurata. The sequence goes on from BMAV01000824.1 coordinate 86,909, forward strand.
TTTCGCGACGGACCACGTTATTTTGAACCATGGTCAAATGACGTGGACGACACCTGGCCTGGTACCCCCCTCTTTTAACTACCAAACCACACCAACGGGTAGACGTTTGAGCTCTTAAAAGATTTAACGTGCATCGCTGCCCTACACGGAGGGTCTTTAGTGGTACTGGGCTCGAACTCGTGACAAGGCCAGCCACGATCCGAAACCTATACCTCTCAGTTACCGCGGCCATATTTTTTTTCCAAAATAAACATTTTTTTTTCATGTGTAGAAAAAGTATGTTTTTATTATTTTTTCACTATCTACCAGTCACACCAAATACCATATCAAAAAGAGAATATATCGTTAAAGATAACAACCCAAGAAAGAGAAATGCTGAGTCTCCAAACAGAAATGGACATGTTTTACATTTATACGAGATAGGTATGTACCAGTATAGACCCGAAGTTTTATAACTCACACAAATGCCGTAAAAAGTGACAATTCAAATTGAATTTGTTGTTAATCTCTTCATCAGCGTATCATTGTTTTCATCTTTTTACCAGCGAATGTTCGACGTTGTTGGCTTTTTTGCTGTCTACTTCGTCAGTGTGGTTAATACAATTTGATAAGACAGATGATACGACATTACGCAAATTCAGTCGTATATATATATACACGATGCTTTAGAAGAGTTAAAGAGTTAAATGTATTACTAAAATAAAAGGAATATAAACAATTTTTATTAGATTGTCGTTGAATTCATAGTCACTATCCAAAATTATACTTTATGCCAGCATGACTTTTTTTAAACTTTTAAGTACAATTAGAATAGATCTTAACACATTGCCTTGAAATCCAATGTTTCATCTGTTTAATGATACCGTTTTTGTTTTAAATCTCCAACACAAAATTAATTTTTCAGTTTCACTGGTAAGACAGTCGGGGCAAAATCAGAAGAAAAGGGGGAACTGACAAAATTTAAAAGATTCAACTATTTTCTTCTCGCATGTAATTCAAGTTTAACCCTTACGTCCCTTGAGTTTTTTGCCTTTCGGATCTTCTCCTAGCTTTGGGTTATTTCCCTTCCTTCAAAGTGCACTTTTTTTGAAAAGTGCGTATTAACGAAAATGTTTCTCCCCCTTAGAAGCATACGTTTAGAATACTAGTTGTTATATAACCGTAATCAAATAATCAAATTCCTTTTCGGAATCACTTGACATTTAAATCGCTTTTCAAAGCCGGAACCTGATGCCCTTTTCACACCTACAAATGAAGTACTAATTCTTGCCAAATATTGTATTCGAATATCTATCAATCACTAAGGTACTGTCAACTATTAGTAAAAGAAGCAACTACATGGAACTCGATACACATGTCTGTAATGTTTGAAACAGTGCCAAATCCAGGAGAGTGTCCATAACGTTGAGGGATAGGTTGAGACCTTTACGACCTAAGAGTAAAAGAACAGATACTATGCCCTTAAAGGAAACTTTGGGTAATCATATCACCCCATTTCTTAATTCTATAATCGTACAATATTCTTAGTAATATCCAGTAGTAAGCAATATTGATCTAACCCATGTAGCAGCGAGACTTTGTGCTTATTTAAGTCTGCATAGATGACTGCACACGTGATCGGCCTGACTTACGTGTGTGATGCTGCAATTACTTGTACCTATCTAAATGTTTTGTCCTAAAATATTTATTTCACTCTAAATTTTATTAACACATAAAAATCATAACTAATTTGTTTCCAATATGATAGAAATGAGTTAAAATTATCTTTCTTTATATATTAAAACTTTCTTAAAGTGCCTAACGATGTTCACTATCCTAAAATTAAATTTAATTTCCAATGGACACTTTCATCATTCACAAGGATCTCCAAGTATCCTTTAGAACCATTTTGGGAACCTGAGTACTAAGTAAATTTAAATCACCAAAACACACAATTACACAAATTTGTAGATTTTAATTCTTAGTTAAAACCAGATGCTAAATTTGCAATTATTTGCATCAATGAAGGACAGTTATTATTAAATATAAGATTATTTAATTAAGAAATGCTAATTTTAATATTTTTAGTTCTTATTTAGGCATTAAAACTATATGTTCATTATTCATTATTTTCTTAAGATGTAATAAAATTATTTGTATAACATATTAATTTGTAAATAATTTAATCTACGTTATTGAACACTCTTAACAAAGATAATAGAGCTACTGAATATAATAAAGCTATTAGGCAAGTTATTCCTAATGTTTTACTAGATACTTAATTCTATCTCATTATCTTAGGATGTCCTACATCATTCACGATTAACTAGAACTGACATTGTACATTATCATTGAGTACACGTGACACTTAAGTTGTAGAGAATTCAATTAAATTCTCTCTCTCTCTCTAAAAGGGCGTAATAGGTCCTAGATTACTGCTGGAATATAATCGGGTAATACTAATCCCAACACGATAATAATAAGCACAAATGCTCCTTGCCTTTTGTGGTTATTAAGATAAAGTATTTAAAGGAAGTTACTGTGTTAATAATATGTCGTTCATAAATTCTAAATAATTTCTGCATGTGGAAATGTGTTCAACATTTAAAGAAACATATAGTTGAGAGATTCCAGTATTTATCTTTAGATTTTTCCCCCATACAATATTGAAAATATGTCGTCTTTTAATAATAAAATAGCTGGCTGGTGTAAATAAACTTCTATTTATTCGTATGTAAAAACGGAGATAAATGAACAAGTAAATGAGTAGACCGGTAAACTGATTTTGAAACAGTTGTACATAGTTTGGATTTTCGGTTTCATATTTCTTTCATCAGTGTGAAACTTAAATCGCGTTACAATGTACGAATTAAGATATGTCCTGCATTGATAAGTTATTATATTCATGTTTATGCGTTGGATTTGTCGTCTCAATTTCCTTGTTGCAGATTAATTAAGTTTTTTAAGTTATTTGTTTAATGAATCCACTAATACCATTATAGTTAGGCATTATATAAGAGAAAATTAATGTTTTAGCAATTTTTGTCCCAAAGTCCAAATTAATTTTCTTTCTGTAAGTTTATTACTTAACCCGGCACTTCTCGCGCAGGATGTGTCATACCCAACATGTAACTTTTTTCAACGCTCCATTTTAATGTGTTTTGGAAAATGGATAGTTCCTCTGGTAGCTGAATTTAAGGTCATATCCTTTGAGGGACCTTAGCTAGTAGGCAAATTCTAAATATATATTTTTGAATACCACCTCTTCGTGTATGTCATACCATCACGGGAGTCACCGTTACAGTTCTGAATGCATGAGCATGCCTTAAATCTTTCTTATGCTATGGCGCATTATTGTAGTTATGATGAAGAAATATGGTATTTAAGTAATTTAATAGATACAGTATTTAATAAAAAAATAGCGCAACAGTAGTTTTGCATGAAGAAAGTATCAATGCAGTATTGATAAGGAAGAATCAAATGATGAAGACTATAATAGCAAGTATGATTACTCCCCTGAACTCGATAGAGATTAAAAACAGGGATACAGTGTTGAAGATAAATGCTTCATATGTAGGTACGCAAAAACATCTTGAAAAAATGTAATTTTAAAGGTGACAACTTATACACAACTTATCCACTTTCAGATGAACTTTTGAAAAAAATACGTTGCTGGATCAACAAGAGAAAATAAAAAAGAAATTCCAAAATTTTTGAATTTAAAGAATAGAGAAGTTTATATGCACTCAAAAAATATTGAAAATGTCTTCTTCTTTCAACAATACATAATGGTGATACAATGGATTCATGAGCAGTACCCTCCACATCGAGTTTGGTTGAAATCTGAAATAATAACTTCCTTAATTTTACGTCACTGATAAAATGACCACATATTATTTAATGGCTATAAAATGCAATCATTAGCCTATGGAAATATTGTTTGTGTTGTTGAACATTGCGATCATAAATGCGCGAAATATTTTGTTAAGTACTCAGAAACCACCCACTAAACATCGAACCAGACTCTGATTTCTAAAATGTCTTGGATTCCGATGTCCAGAAGAATGAAAAGAATGTAAAAACCAGGAAGCAATGCTTCTACCATTTTTTTTTTTTTTTTAATTACAGATCCAGTAAAAAAAGGTCGCACTTACTCGCGACGAAGACTGAAGGATTGTATCAGCAAAGTACTGAGTGCCTTAATAAAAAGAACAGAAAAACTAAATTTACGCGTGAAAAGTGTAATAAACATATTTTATTTCCTATTTTTCTTCCTTTTTCACCTTTCTATACAAATGTTATGGTAAAAAGTAAAACGTGGTATTTTTGGGTATGAGGTACCTGGTGCTAAAACTTTCCTTCGTTTTATTCGCACGAGTGATGCCGGGTTAAGTAACTTTAAATTTCTATAATCAGTTTACTTATTTTTAGAATGGATAGTTATACATTCGTAACACTTTTTCAGCTAGTTTAATTGGTGTTAAAATAGAAATAAAGACAAAGGGACACATAAATATTTTAAAAGGAGAAATAGTAGATTTATATAAATATTTAAGTTTCACTTTTATTTTACATTAATTTCTTAAACGGTGAAAGTTTTTACCTAATTTTTTTGCAAAAAAGATGTATTTTTTATGCTTCCATACTTACCAAAATAAGGAAATGGAAAAGTTTTACTTTAATTTTAAATTTTAAAGTTCATACGCCATTTTTTTATTTTACAACTGTGGAACATAAAAATTGTTCAATATATGTGTTCTTTGTAACAACACTCTATATGATATGAATAAATATTTTCATACACCTTAGAAAATAATTTATTTCAATACTTTATCAAACGTTTGAGGTCATATGTGTGTGTGTTTCTCTGAAGAATGATTGAAATAATCAGCAGATTTTTCTGATTTCGTATCCAAATTTAATCCTTATTTTCAGAAAAAAGTGGTTTTGTTGTTTGAATTGTTCGTAATTTCAAAAATCACTGGTATGACTGCAAAAGCATTGCATACAGCTATCATACCTACCTTCATTAAAAAAAAAATTCCGTCTTCGCCACCAAACAAAATGACAGGTGTGAAAAGCATTTCAGTACCATAGTAAAATTACATCACCTTTCAAAACACTAGCACTAAATAACAGCATCATCTGAATAACTGCAAATCAAAGAAAGAAAGAAAATATGAACAGAATGCGAAGTAACCGGTTGCGGCCAAGTTACAGTAACCCGTACGGGCAAACCGGTTAAAGAGTTAATGAACCTTTTGCAAAATATGTTTGCCAATAAAAATTTATTATTGTCGAAGAAATTTAACGAAATGTTTCTTGAGAAAAGTAATTAGCATATATCATGGAAAATAGCGGCTTATTATTTTCATTAAATTGTGGAAAAAGTTAGAATGAGTACTTTTTTTTAGAAATCTACACAGAGGCGCATGCCATGAATATTAATTAGAAATGATACATACAAGTAACAATCCATGTGTCATAAGAATCATGTGATGTTGCATTACATAGTTACATCTTATATGTGATACTTGTGGTGTTATTAATAGGCATAAGGTTGATTCATTTACTTTTTCTTCGGTATTAATAAACGCTCTACTATCAATGATATTTAAAACTACACTGCATTTTTACATTTCTTGATTTATTGATTTTAACTAAATAAGCTTTGGATTTCATGAAATTATAGGTAAAGTTTTTAAAACTGTTTAATTACATTTTAATACATTAGTTATCAATATCTTTATAATATTAAAAATAAATGATTTTACAAAGTTATTATTAAAATTAAACTATTTATTTTCCACATATACTCTGCCACAGAATGGATTGAGAAAATTGTGGAATTATAAATTGAAATAAGATTAAGGTTCATAAATCGGAAATTTAAAATAAGAAATTATGAAAAAAAATTCGATTTCAGAAATTCGATAGATAAATAAGAAACTTTATCTAAGCACGACAGAAAACAAAAATATTACTTATAAAACATACAAATAGTTTTTTTTAAAATATTAGCTGAATGATTTTTCACATAACTAAAATTATTTAACATAAATTAAAGGCTTCAAAGAAATAACCTTATGTAAATAAAATAATAATTCATTACTCAATAGCAAAGTAGATTCTGTAATTCTTCAAAGTAGTAATTTCTGCATCAGTAGAATATTATTTATAACCAATAGCTCTAATAATTATTCTTGCTTTTCTTATATAGAACATTTGAATTAACGCGGGAGAAGAAATTTTAAAAAAAATAATTTGTATATCTCAGTATTCTTCAATTTGAAGTAAAAACATTATAAGTTTGCAATAATGTACTGAGTAATAGTAATTTGTATTAATATAGATGGCATAAAAATACGACTTAAATATTATATAAAATAATTAAATTAATCTGCTTTTAGAAAAGGAGAAACAGAAGGTAGAAGCGAGCAATAGCAAAAATCGAATTTCGTTATTTAGCACACATACCATTTGAGCCACTCCTAGAAAACCACGCTGTTCAACTTTTTATTTTCTTTTCAAAAACGAGATTTTCCCAGATGTGCTCTAAACCCTTAGAAACCGTCTAAATTAGAACAGTTACGATTTGAAAAGGAACAACTTATTGCAGCTTAGGAATGAGGGAAAAGGGAAACTTGAAAAGAACGAAAAGAACCATTTGCCAGCGAAACGATTATTTCAGTAGAAAACAGTTTCAACTACCAGTGCAGCACAGAATGAAACTGATGAAGCCTTTCATACGAGATAAAAGTGTTAAGAAGTAAAAACTCTAGAAAGAATATAATGTTTGATTTGGGAATAGGAAACTTTGACAAAAGACAAGGTTTTCCTTCCCTTTTAATAGGATATGTCTTTGGATCTGGTAAAAATATTTTCAATTTATTGAATCGTTTTCGTTTTATATTCCAGGCATAAAAGTTTACTTCGGTAGATACATATTTATTTTATTGAAGACACATAAAATAATTCTCGTGCACCATAAGTATCATACGTGGCTTACACAAGAAAATAAAACAACTAAAATAATATAAATAAAATAAATTTTAAATTACAAAAAAATTGTGAAACAAATGCAATTTGAACAACAAACAATACATTTATTAACTAAGCCAATAAGTACATTACAAAATTTAAAAAATAAGGAACACTGACAAGCAAGTTATGTAACATAAGCACAACGATGAAGTTATAAAATAAGAACAATGAAAACATTACAAAATCAAATGAATGATGTTACAAACTAATGTGATTGTAGCTTTACTTAAAACACCCTGAAAAAAAGGTAAGGGTACCATTTTACTTTACGAGCATAAGTTTAATCTTTCGGCAATTTCTTTCTTCGTTAAAATTGGAAAAATAAAGCATAATAGTTTTGTCATTTTGCAAAAACTCACTTGCATCACAAGTTTTGGAAAGACATTGGTGAAATCTGTTCCAATACATTTTAAAATTACCATGAATAGTAAGAAACTATATGATTTTAAAAACTGAAACTGAATATTTACAAGACTAGCAAAAGTGTGAGCTGATTGAGGGTGCCTAGCGTTCCTAAAGTGACAACATTTCCTTTATTTTTATTTCTTATTTGTGGCATCTTTCCTCTCGATTGCCAAATTTTGTTGGAGAGATTTCGCCAAAAGGGACGGAAGTGGGTAACAGGAAGTGACGTAAACACGTTATTTCATTTGACCAATGAGTGCGCGCTATGGTGTCTTTTCATTACCCACGCATCGAGGTCCAACTCGCGTGATAGTGCATCTTCACTGCCCTCGCATAGGGTCCAAATCTACCAGGTAGCTGTTTATATATATATATATATATATACATAATATATATATATATATTGTTAAAGTTAGCATTTCAAAAGATTCGAATTCTTATTTAGGATAAATTTACGATCCGTACTTTCAATTGTCAAGGTCACGGGACTCGTTGTGAAAGAAATCTGAGGTTAATTTATATGTGTTAACTATATTAATAATTATATTCACTGTTAAGTGTCTGAAATAGTTCAACATTTTTAAGAATATACGAGTAAGTAATATGGAATTATTCGAATAAATATTTTAGTGCGTTTATTTTTCATACTTTGAGGTTAATCCCTGTCGCTGTGACAACAGCAAACAGTAAAACTCACATGTTGTAACTCCTCACAAGGACATTATTTATCGTCAAAAAGGTATACTGTGTATTGCTTGTCAAGATATAGGGAACATATGTGCGGAAGAATGCATATTTGAAAATGCACAAACAGTGATTTCGGTGTCCGTATACATTTCTCCAAATCAAACGGTTCTAAAAATTAAAGAATTCAAGCATTTTATACTTTTACCATATACCGAAGTTGGTTCTACCCTTTAAAAAAAAAACTATCACTCACTTCCTATGCTTTCGAGAGGTGATTTTGACTTAGTTTGCCAAAAGCTGAGATCATATCTATTTTGAATGATGAACTCTCAAGCCCGAAATTAACTCAAATCAAAAAGTTTCGACAACTAGCAGTGATAGTGTTATTGACGCAGTTTTTCAACGGTATTTTAATACTTTGAAATCCCAAGTATATGTGTCATATTTTACTTATCATAAGTCTATTGCATACACTCTTCCCCAAATTCAACGGGGAAGAGTGTACTCCATTAGTGTAAGCTTAGAGTGTACTTGCATTACTCCAAAAAAAATTCATTAAAGATATAATTATTCGATAGAAAATTATTTCCAATCATACTCGTTTCAAAACTCTATTCAATCTCACTCAGTTCAATCACATTCGATTCAATCACCCACAAAATCATGGAAAGCAAGTGATAGTTTGTTTTTAAAAGAGCAGAACCTCATCTCTCTCTCGGTGTATGTTGAAAGTTCAAAATGCATGAAATCTTTCTTTTGAACCGTTTGATTCGGAGAAATGTATATGGCCACCAAAATCCCTGTTTGTCCATTTTCAAGAATTGTATCCAACCTTCCTCAAAGTGAACAAAAATAAATATTTTTGATAAAAAATTGTATTACTCCTTGTGTTATATAAATAAAATTTTCATTAAAGATATAATTACTCGATAGATAATTTTTTTCCAATCATACTTGATTCATTTTCTTTAGGATTTAAATTGTTATTGCATATTTACCACTATAACATGTCAGATGTTACACATCATATGCGACTACTGTAAGGCTCGTTTCTTTCTTTTTTTTATATTAAAAATATTATAGAATATTAGCTGGCATGCCAATCTTTCCCCTGGTTATGGACAGCCAAAAAATCAGCTATTTCATTTCCAAAAATTTCCCTTATGGTGTCTATTAAAAGTAAAATACACTTGAATATTTGTGTTATTTAAAAGTTTTCAGATTCTTCGGACTTACCAAAGGAATATTGTTGTAAGATGAAATGTTTCGCAAGAGGAAGGAAGTGAATCCAAACAAGTCAAATAAGAAGCGCATTTATGCTGCATTATCAATTTTATAGCATAATTGGTACTTAAGAGTGCGGTATTAAAAATAGAACATTATATATAATCACGAATTCTAAGTTGGTGAAGTTTAGTTTCAATTTCATGAAAAAAATTTCAAATGCAAAACCAATACTATTATTAATTTTGCTTCCAACAGTAAAATAAATAAAGGGATAGAGTTCAAACTTACTGTGGTAGCTGATTATGGTGGATACAGATTATTTTAGTGTTATTTCATTTCAATTTATTTTTTCAATAGTTTATATTTTTGATTAATAACAAATGGTATTAAGTCAGATAATGGTTTTTTCAATAATCATAGGACTATTGCATTATTTTTAACCAATGTCTTTTTTCAAACATGGAACAATGTAGATCTTTAATTCACTTGATTCATTTTTATTTAAAATGTTTGGAAAGTATTGGAACTTATATATTTTAATTTGGAAAGTGCGAGTTGTGAGCCCCGCCGAATTTTTCAAAAGGGGTACGGATGGAAAGGTATTGTCACGTAGTGAAACGCGCGAAAGTATTCGCTAGAATTGGACATATTTCAAGTTGTTTGCAAATTTCTTTCACTATGTTTATGTATTTATGGTGTCATAGAAAATAAAAAAAAAATAAATGTAACTAAGACTATCTTAACCCTTTGCTTCATTCTACAGGACAATAATGGGCCATGTGCATAATTAGTGAGGAAGTTTCCTTGGTTCTAAATCATAATAGTTATATTAGTACCTGAAGAGAGCATTCTCCATGCGCGTAGGCTCATGCTTGGTGGCACATGTATGCAAAGTCAGGATCTATTCTGAATCCCAATACCTTACCATATTGTGAAAGGTATTGAATTTTACAATTGTGAAAATCGGTTGGGTACACATCTTGCATTGCCCTAATTACTTTGAATTAGTTATTATGAATTAAAATGCTAATATTTTATAATTCATTTAATATGGCTACATATTTCAAAACAAAATTAAACATTATGGTATTTCAGTATTTTTTAAAATATGCTGCGTTTTCCGACTACTTGCGACAATTTTTTTTTGAAAAAATGAAAAATGGAGATATGGGTTTTTTTGTGATATTTAGAATTATTTAGTATATTTTAAGGAACACAGAATGAAAAAATTAATGTAATTAAAAGAGGGGAAAATCTGATTAAAATGTACAAAAAATTACATAAACGGGGCCCGCTTTGTACAAAAACTTTTTGCACAAATTCTCAAATTTTCAATTTTAATGTGTAACTTTGTTATTTATGTTTGAAATGACCTTCAGGATAATAGATATTTAAATTTTTACAAAATCTAGAGCACTCTATCTTAGTGACTGTATGAAATTGCTTCAAAAGACTGTGATTATATTCACATAAAGGACTGTACATTTTGAAATAAAACAGGGATTGATTAATCTGAAGGCCAAAGCACTTCTACTGTTAAACAAAACATTCACAAAAAAATTCAGCAAATTATTTTCAAAACTTTTTGAGCAACCACTGTCCCCGTTTGAATTTTTTGAAAAAAACACATTTCGAGTAAAACGCATTTTAAAGTTTGACATCTTGTGTAAAATTGTGTGGCATCTTCTTTTAATAAAACACATGTAGTTTTTGTTTTATTGAATATAAAATAAAAAGTTTGGTATTTTGAATTAAGCTAATAAGATGACCTATAAAATAAAATCTTAAAAAGAAATTGTCAATTTTTGAAAAAAAATCATGATTTTTGGGTAGTCGGATATCTTAAGATCAGTACTGAAAGTTTAAAATAACTTAAGTGCTTTAGTAACGAATGATGTCTTAATTAATTAAACATGACTATATATATATCCATTCGTATAAATTATATGTCCATATTTTATGTTCAATATTGAAATCAAATTAATTTATTACTTTAGAAGTATAATATTGAAATTAAATGTATTCCTGTATTAAAGAAAACCCAATTGTTTTACTATCTTTTATTGTCTGAGATAATTATTTGAGATTTAAGAGTTTACCAGAAATTTCAAAAACGCAAGGATTAGTCATTTAAGGTGTTTGTAATATAATGTTTTCTTCATTTTTAATGTTATGAAGATAAAGCATACAGTTTGAAGTTTTTATTATTTAATATATCGTACCATTTGATTAACATTATTTCAGTTAGAAAGGTTAATATTAACCCTCATCTTTTCCAAAATGTGTCACACAATGGATATAAGGAATACTAGTTCCGGAGGCGATTAAGTCAGAATGAAAGGACTAATTTCCTTTCACGGAAAGCAGTATCTTTCGGATGGTAACCTCTTATTGTATGTAGAGAGAATTAATTCCAATGATATTTGCTTCGTCTATTATGAAGGAGTTTCCATAAGACTAGAATGGAGTTTTGAACGTGCGATAAAATTTCTCGACGTTTGTAATGTAAATTTCTGTATTTCGAAATTCTTCTCTAACAATTTTAGTGTGAATTTAATTTTGGAAAATATTTCCTGGCTAACAAATATATCTGCTTAAAAAGTTAATGTTCATCAACTTTTCATTTTTCATTTGTCCTAAAAACTTATGATAAATGTCTTTATTACGTACAATAACACACTGATATTCAAGAAATGCATATATTTAGTACACGTTCTGAGTAAATAAGGTATACGTTACCTAACACATTATGTTATATATGAATAAGCTTTTTATGGATAAGCTCTTTTTTGACTGATAAACTATAGCTCGAAATGAATACAAATCGAAATATTGCAATAACTAACAGTGGTGCTGTTATTGAAGCTGTGTTTCACAGGTTTTTAAATACTTTGAAATCACAAGTATATGTGTCATAGTCTACTAATCATAAGTCTTTTGTTTAAACTCTTCCCCAAATTGAACAGGAATAAATATTTTTGTTAAAAAATTGCATTACTACTAAATAAAATGTTCGTTAAAGATATAATTATTCGATAGAAATTTATTTTCAATCATACTCGATTCAAAACTCAATTCGATCTCACTGAGTTCAATCTCAATCAAAATCATGGGAAGAAAGTGATAGTTTGTTTTTAAAAGACCAAAACCATCTTTGTGGTATATGGCAAAATTACAAAATGCTGGAAATCCTTAATTTTTTGAACCGTTTGATTCGGAGAAATGTATATTGCCACCGAAATTACTGTTTGTCCATTTTCAAGTCTACTGTATCCACTCTTCCCCAAAGCGAACAACAATAAATATTTTTGATAAAAAAAAATTGTATGACTCCTTGTGTTACATAAGTAAAATTTTCATTAAATATATAATTATTCGAAAGACAGTTATTTAAAATAATACTTGATTCATTTTTTTTCAGGATTTAAGTTATTATTGCGTATTTACCACGATAACATGTCAGATGTTACACATCTTATGTGACTACTGTAAGGCTCACTTCTTTTTTTTACAACCGCTTCTAGAGCCGAAATTTTTTAATGGTTTTCGTATTGAAAGCAATTTGTAACCTTGAATATGTTTAAAACTCAAAAATTAAATAATATATGAGCTAACAGAAATATGAGCAAAAAAATACAAGCAATGTTTTTATTATAATTTAAGTTAAAAGATCTTCATTGTATGCATTTTCTCAACTTGATTATATTGCAGGTACAATGTTTTAAACTATCCGCTAATTATGAAATATTTAATTTATGCAAAAAGATGCTTAAAAAATCCTGCAGTTTTTGGCAATCCCTTTTCAAGTCATACAATCCCATTTGAGGTCACTACCAATAGTTAATTCATAGACTTACAGTGTTTAATCATATACCTTGCTCTAGATCGTATTTACTATTATATTCAGAAAAATGAAGTTAGAATGAAAATTTACTGTATGGAGAAATCCCCAGAAATCAAATTTTCACAACACATTTTTTTGAGGTATAAAAAATTAAATAAAATATAATTTTTGCTCTAGAATGCATCGTTTGTAACAAAAAGAAAATATTGTAGTATATTACTGTGAAATTCTCTCTCTCTCCATTATTTATATATAATAATCTCTGTTCGTTATATATAGTACATTTAGATTTTTCATTTGATAAAAGACTCAAAAGCATTTTTACACTTTTTCCCCCTTCATAAGAAAAGAAATATTTCGATGTGAAATTGCTGACTGACCCATTTTTAGAATTTTACTCAATTCTGAGCTTTATTTTCTTGATCTCGCTTAAGTTTTCGTGGGACTTAAATTTATCACAGATATATCTGGATTTTTTTCTTCCAATTTCCGTTTCTTTAGATGCAGAGTCGCTATGAAGTGAAGAAATTCGATTTCTCAATGATCCTTTCCACTTTTACGTAGATTTGGCGTAAGTGGAATTCTAGATTCAAACTGATATGAAAGTTCAAAACTTATTTTAGGAAGATATGAAATTCTTGTCCTAATTTTGATGCTTATGAACGGCAATCTTAATGAGTCTGAATTTTATTTTTTCACATTTTATAGTTTTATTTAAGTTAAATAGAGACTTTATATATATATATATATATATATATATATATATATATATATATATATATATATATATATATATATAAAGAGAGAGAGAGAGAGAGAGTCTAATCCTCTACAAACGAGAGATAAACATACATCAATCACATTCGAAAAACTCATAGACCGTAGAAATATCACACAATGAAGGACACATGAGCAACCGAGATTAAAAATTATAAAATGGATGCTGTAGTATTATGAACATTGCTGACTTAGGACAGCTAATATATAAAACAATTTATATAAAAGTGGGGTTGAACATGTTTTTTGTCCTGCCAACCTTCACCCTTTATGTAAATAATACTGAGCAAATACCTATTGAAAGTAATGGATAGGAATATCATGTCAAAATAGGAAATGATATTTATATATATATATATATATATATATATATATATAAAGAAATTAACAATATATTATTGGCATTTTGTAAGCAATTAAATATTTCTAGCAATAAAATTAAATAAATGATCATATAAAAAATAACAATGCATATGAAGTCTGTAAATTTAGTATGAAAGAAATTAACAATAGATTATTGGCATTTTGTAAGCAATTAAATATTTCTAGCAATAAAATTAAATATCCCCATATATTTTTGACTCCTAAATTTCATAAAAATCCAGTCAAATTCCGCAGTTAACAAAAGGGTTCCCAATACATATGTATCCAAATCGGGAAGAATTTTACAGACCATATTACAAGATACAATAGACAAATTTAAAGATACTTGTATTATAAAAAACAACCATGATGTAATAAAGATGATTGAGCAACAAGAGGTATTTTCAGTGCATGGATTTGATTTCGAAGATTTATTTAATTCCATCAAAATAGAAGATATAATTCAGGTACTTTCAGATGCATATGAGAAATATGGTTTGAATGATTACATTAGTTTTGAAAAGTTCAATACACTAATTCGTTTTGTAATACAGGAGAATTTTATTATTTTTGATAACAAACTCTACAAACAAATTAAAGGATTGCCTCAGGGTGGTCCAGCCAGTAACAGTCTCGCTAACCTGTATTTACACCACTATGAATCAAATCGAAGAAATGAACCATCTTGCATCTTATTAAGATACATAGATGATTTAATTGTTATAGGTCGCGACATTGAATTTAAACCAAACATTAATTTTTATCCGGAATACCTAAAATTAATACAGACAAATTTTAACTCCAGCAAAGTTGAATTTTTAGATTTAGATTTAAATATTATTGACAACAAATTATATAGCAATATCTATGATAAAAGGGAAGCATTTAACTTCAATGTCATAAAGATACCGAACTTCAATAGCTGCTTACATATTTCAATATTTAGAAATATAATTTTAAATTTTTTGATGAGAAATAATAATTTAACTACACACAATATTGATAAATTCAAGAACATCCAGAAATTTATATTTTGTTGCATACAGAATGATTATCCCATCAACTTCTTGAGAAAATACATAGATCAAAAATATTTCTTAAAAATATTTTTAAACTCATAAATGCACAAATCCACCACACAACATTAGGTCCACAAAGTCAGCTTGTTAGTGGTCCAGCTGTGAAGAATTGTGCATTCCACACACAGAATACATTATAGTATACACATAGACCAATATTTACACGACTACACTTTAAAATTATTTATCCAATCAAACGTTTATGACCAATCAAGCAACTTTTTTGCATGCAATCTGATTTGCATCTAATACCAAATGATTGAACTCTGGTGTGAGATTATGAATCATTTGGATTGACATGGCATTAGTGGGTGTTGTGAGCAAAATATAGGAGAGGTAATTGTTGTATTAAATATGAGAGAAAAATCGTTCAGAGTTTGTGAATTGAATTATTGATAGAATGCTTTTTGGTGAGTTTTTAATGATTTACGCTATTCATTTGTGAAAATAATTGGTTTTTAATTTGAACTTTCGGATTTTAGACATTTTTCTACCTAAGGATGAGTGCGTCATCTTTGGTGTTTGAGAGTTCACTTACATTATGCAATTATTTGTTTTAGAATTTTAATATTTGTTTTAGAATTTTAATATTTTAATATAATATCTTTCAGAATGCGATGGCGAATAGTTTAATTTTTCAATTTTAATGGTTTAATTTTAACTATTTTTTTTTTTAATTTTTAAATTTTTTAACTTTTAAATTTTTAACTTTTAATTTTTTTAACTTTTAAATTTTTTTAATTTTAAAAATTTTAACTTTTAAATTTTTTAATTTTTAAAATTTTTAATTTTTTTTAATTTTTTTAACTTTTTTTTTTAATTTTTTAATTTTTTTAAATTTTTTTTTTTTAAATTTTTTTAATTTTTTTAAATTTTTTAAATTTTTTAAATTTTTTTAAATTTTTGATAATTGGATATTTTAAGATTAATTTACCAAGTTGCAATAGGGAAGGGTTTGGGGCCCCATCAAACTAGTTAACCCCTTATGGCCCCAAGTCCGGGTTGCACTTGGATATTTTTATATTTTTATTTTAAAAAATTTTTTTAATTTTGTTTGAAAACTTTGGGAATTTTGTCTTTCTATTTTCGAATTGTTATTCGGAAAGGGGTTTTTTTATGTTGGGGGGATTCATTTAGTTTCTTTTTTTTTTTTATTGTTTCCTTGTTGGATTAAATTTATATATATTTAAATATATATATATATATATATATATATATAGTATTTTGATTAATTATGAGAAGTGACAAAACTAAAATAAGAAAAATATCCTCAGTTTACATATTGATGAATTAAAAAAAATATATGTTCTTAAAATATTTAAGTAATATTTCTGTCCTAATAATTAACGTTTTAATAAAGAGGTGAATTGTTTTATCGTTTATTTTAATTCTTCCATGTAGCGAAAAATTTGTATATATATGTGTTGAATACTAATGATTAGACATACTAGTACATCGTATATGAAACATTGTTTAATTAAACGAGTTCAGAAATATTATCATCATATTTAAAAAGTAGTGTGATTGGTGAAAAAATACATTTTTCATTTTTCTTACTAAAATCAAACTAAATTCAGAAAACTCCTTATGAATTTTGATTAACACAATAAAATTACCTTTTTATAGCTTAAAATAATTGTTATTTTTAAAAAAAAATGATTAACGTTAACTTTTAAAAATAAAAATGAGATCTGAATTAATTTTTTTGGTGAATTGGTAAAAACCATTAATTATAACATTGATGACTATATATAAACTTGTATTTTTATAAAATACATATGTATTAAAGCTTCTCTGAAATTAATTTGGAAATACGTTTTTGTTAAAGAAGCAGAAATAAAGCATTTGTAGCATTTAAATATTGAAATATTTATATTATTTTGCTTGATGTTCTGAAATTCCCAAACCCATCCCAAATGCAGCAGCTTAGAGAATACTAAATGTAAAGGTACTGAAGGAAATATCATGTGATAAAGATTAAAATTTTATATTTCTAGAGCTCCCGAAATATTAAAGGACCTAAATACGACCATGGAAACCTAAAGCAAAAATCTCACCGTTTTCGAATTTGATAAGACGCACTCTCGCCTTTTGCAAATAAATCCACATTAGAATTTCATTTTGTCTTCGAATCGTGGTGTATGCGGTAATTCTTAAGCTTTGTCAAATACTTTAAAATATACAGGTACCGAAGGCTCTTAAAAGAGCTCTGCATGAATAATTAATTGTTTGTAAGATTTCCTCTGAATTCGTTTAAAGTTTAAATATTCCCCGCTTCTCATTATACGGGCAAACTAGATGGAAAAGACAAAGATTTAAGGATTAGTTTTCCTATCTCTAGATCAAACTAGACAGTGAATTAAGCATAAATTTTGATTGATTTCGAAGATGGGAATTAAACTTTAAAGAATGCAGATATTTCTATTCACCACAGCAAATTTTGTAAAAATGTGATTTAGTTTTGTGTTGTTTTTTTTTTCTTATAAAAAGCTAAGTTCTTATCTTTATAAATGATTCTGAAGAAATTAATTTTTTAATTGTTTGATATTTTATTGTATACTATGTCGAAGAAAAACATATTTTTTTCTTTGAAAAATTACATCGCATTTGTTATTTTACTGTTTTTTTATGTGTAAGCCGAACATTCCGTCTAAACTAATATAGAGTACATCAAAAGAAAAAGTCTAACAATACGCAGTATACTTCAAAAATCGATTTATAAATAAGAATAATGTAGCTAAAAACAGTTCAAGTTCGACAATAAATGCAAGAAATAAGAAATAAAATTCAAGACAAATACTACTTTATCAAGGAGGATGTGAATATTTTGAAGAAATTCAGTTGCACAAGTAAAGTATGAATATTGATTATTATTCCCTCACAAAATTTATGCATTTGCAAAGAAATGTAAATGTTGATTAAAAATCATTAACTATTCCAGTATCAGAGGGATTCTTATTCTTTTGTGTTTTACTATCCTTAAAAGTTGTAATTTCAACATAAAAGATGTTGGCAAACTATTTAGACCTAAATGACTAGGCATGTATATTTTTGTGAGTATCGCATGCTCCATTATGATTTTGGGGATGATAGAACACCAAATTTATTTGATGATTGCGCACCGGTTTTACGTAAAAAAATGTTAAAAATAATATGGAATAACTAGTTTGAGCAGGGTTTATTTTTTCGTGGACGCCGGTCAGTGAATCAAACAGTACCGAAAAAGGAACTTTCAATAGATTTTATTTATTGACACTTTTGGTTTTTCAATTTTAAACGGGCAACATTTTGTATTCCGTGTTAAATCACTTTATATTGACATTTTTGGTGTAACTATATTTTATTCAAAAAACATGTTTAAATATCTGTAAATTAAAATTATTAGATCAGAAAAATATAAAATAACAATCATCCCCCCCCCTTCCCAACCGGGGGGTTGCATAAATTATAAAAACTTTGGGTTTTTTGGTGATAAGGGGGGGGGGAGCACGGCTTTTAAAATATAGCCAAAAAAGTAACATAGAAACTGTTTGAAATTTATATATATATATATATATTTTTTAATACAAAAATATTATCAAAATTTGTTGCACACCCGGGATTTATAAAAATCGTTAAAAAACAAGTTATTGTAAAAAAAAATAATATACTATATTTTTCTATTATCTTGATTAAAAAAGGATTGAAAAAAGTAAATTGTAAAGGTATTTTATTAAATTTAGTAGAATTGAACTTTTAAAACATTTTTTGTAATTTGGTGTTATTCAGTGGAAAACGGAAAAAAAATCATAAACCAATTTGAAACTCTAAATCACAATTTGATTTGCGAACTTTTACGATAAAGGTTAAAGGTATAATATTATTAATTTTAGGGATTCAAATTATATATATATATATATATATATATGACATTTTTTGGAGCCAAATCAGATTTATTTTTAAAAAAGGGTTTTATTTAAAATTTCTACATTTCGGGGTAAGAGCAGAGAGGAAAAAAGACATAGGGTTGTGTTAAAGTTTAAACTTAAAACAAAAGATTTAATAAGTATCGTGGTTTTTATGAGTGTACAATAAAATTTAAAGTGGGTAGATAAAAAATTAAATTTTTTAGTCTAATTTTAAATTACCCACTTTTTTCCCCCCCTTTTTAAAAGGGGAGTTATTGGTTTTTTCTTTCAAACTTAATCACTTTCCAACAAAACAAAAATACATAATATTTTTTGGGGAACATATTACACAATAAATTTTAAGAAATAGGAATACAAAATAAAAAATCATTAAAAATAAAGAAAAATATATCAACAAACCAGAAAGACATTTCCAAAATATTAATTGATAAAATGAATTTACGTATATAAAAAAAAATTTGGGTTAAAAAATTTTTTCGACTTCGAATAAGGCTCATTTTTTTATTTTCAATAAGTGTTGGCATTATGCTAGAAGAAAAGTTTTCAATTTTTTTTTATATTGAAAAATATATAAACAATAAGATAGTAGATATAAAATACAGATATCTACACTTTACTAGCCCCTTTTGGTTCAGGGATAAAAACCCAAAAAACTGTGAACTGGGATGTCAGTATCGCAGCGAACGTGGGGCAGATTTTTTTAACATATGGCAAATTATAAATCCACACATGAAGAGACCGATTTTTTGTTTCCATATTATCACCAGTAATATATGTATTTTTTGGGATCAAACCCTTTGGACATGGGACGAAGGTCCTAGAAATTTTGGGTTTTTTTAAAAAAGAAATTTTTTCCCACATTTGGGGAAAATTGGGAATGATGAAACCCAAAAAAACGAACAACATATGTGAAATTTATTTTCTAATTTCCCAACCAAGCCAGCCCTCAGAATCTGAATTCGTATTTGGCCACAAAAATACATCTAGCGTAAAAACAAATTAAAATGGATCCCGAAAACCCTTTCATCGTACTTATATATTTACCTTAACCTTAAAAATTTTTTATATGACTGCCGGGATATTTTTTCCCAAACCAGGATGGATTTTTTACTTAAGATTTTTGCATATTTCCATCTACCTTTGCAAAAACCCCTTTTTTATTTTCTAATTGGCTGAGTTAACGTTTGCCTCTCGCAAATACAAAGGGAAGTCCTAAACCCCCAAAAAATTTAAAAATTAGTGAATTAGTTAAAAAAATTCAAGCAAAATTAATTTTTAAAAATTTAAATCGTTTGACTCAAAAAAGAGCAAAAAATTTTAAAGAGGAAAAAATTTTTTTTAAAAAAAAGTTTTTTTGTTAAATTTTAAATTTTGTTTTCCCTTATTCAGTACTTTTTTTTCAAGTTTTTGGGAAAAGCTAAAATAGTTTTTCAATCATTTTTTTTTTTTCCAACTTCAACTCTTTTTGAAGTTCAAAAACCTTTTACTTTACCCCAAAATTGTTTTGTACCCCCATAAAAATAATCGCAAAAAAACACGAGCATAGTGATACCATTTATCGGAGCAAAATTTTTTTTTTAACTTTCACCCTTTTTAGTTGTTTTACAGTATGACTTGGTAGAATCTTGGTAAAAAAAAATTTTTCCTTGAGAATAAAGGACTTTTATTTTTTATTGACAATGTTTAAAACATTATTCTGATAATGTTTCATATTTTTTAAAGGGTTTGGTTCTACAAAAAGGGCTGTTTAAGCCTTGAGAGGGAATTTCCACCCATATCAAACACCCCGACGGGCAACTTTTTTAAAAAAAGGTCTTTTGCGACGTTTTCTTGCAATAAAAAATCTTTGTTTTGGGTTGTTGACAGATAAACGTCCTTTAAAAAAATTAACCATCATCTATCTACCTCTGCTAAAAAAAACATAGGGAAGAACGTTTCCCTTATTTTTTTTAGTCTTAACGGGCATTTGATGGAGACTGGAAAATTTTTTTTACAACCAATTTTTTTTTTTGACGATAAATTATCGTTCCTATTCTTTGTTTATTTGCCACAAGTTATGAGACAAAATTTTTAGCGATAATTTTTCCCCAATTTTTTTTTTTTCTTTTTTTTAAGAATCTTCCTTTTTTCAATTTTTCCTTTGGGCTTTCATTTGAGCCCAAATTTTATTTCTTTTTTTAAATTTAATTTTAAAAGATAAAAAAATGTCTTTTTTATTTTTTAAAGCTTTATTTTGCAGAATTCAAAACAACCATCTTCAAAAACTGAAAAGTTCGACCGGTTTTTGGGGTTTTAATTGCCCCATAATTCTTCCCAATAAAAAAAGGGGTTATAATTTAAAAAGATTCATTTTTTGAAAAAAAAAAATGAAGAAAATTTATCATAGATAGTTATAGATTTTAAAAAATTTGGGCAAATTTTTTTTAATCAACCGGGAAATTATTTTAAAAAATTTTTTTTTGGGAAAAAAAATGACTTCCCCAACGGGACATTGATCTAAAAAATAAGGAAAAATTTTTATAAACATGAAGGGAAATCTTGGGGGGTAACTAAACAATTTAAATTTAGAAAAAATATATACGAATGGAACTCCTTTTTGGGACGGCGAAAGATCGGGAAAAATCTAAGCCAACCACTGGACGTGTTCAAGCCCTTGAGAATACCCCCTTAAACGATAGCTAGGGGGGAAATATAACACCTTCCCAAAAAACTAAACCATTTTCTTTCCTTGTTTCGATCGACAATGGGTGCATGTTGAATGGACTTTACCTTAAAAATCCAAAAGGCGAGGGAGAATTGTTTTGAAATGTTTGGGGTACCCCCCTTTCGGCTGGGTCTAGGTTTTTCCAAAAAAGGAAAAAAAATTAAAAAACGTATTTGTTTTTTTTTTATATTTTATATTTATATATACAATCTTTTATTTTGTATCTAAAACTTTTGAAAATTAAGTTTCCCTTTCTGTAGTAAGATAAAAAAAGTAGTATTTAATCAACCCCAAAATAATTTCCCTTTTAAATTGGTTTTTTATTTTGGATGTTCAAATAAAAAAAAATTTTTAAAATATTTTTTTTCTTTTTCCATGTGATATTTTAATAATTTGAAAAAAATTAATTTTTTGAGATATACTGAAAGAAAAATTTTAAATTTGGGAAAAAAAGTACAGAAAGTTTTAAAATATCAAATTATTGTTAGAAGACCAAAATGTGCTATTTTTTTTTTGTATTTTTTTAATTTGGGTTTTGTGAAAATGGGGAGTCAAAGTTATATTTTAACTTGATACAAGTTAAATGTTATACGCAATTGGTACATTCCTTCTTTTTAAAAATGAATAGTAATAATTAGACTTTATTAAAAAAAAAAATTTATAAGTTAATAAAAAAATATATTATGTTAACACAATTGATAAATAGTTTTTTTTTAATTGACAAATTTCTGTATTTAAAATTTTGTGTTTTTTTGAATTTTAAATTATTTTTTTTTTAAAAATTCCAGTGCGATTAGAAAGAATAATTTTCTTAATTTAAACTGAATTCTTGGGTAAAAAAAAAAATTTTAAATAATTTTAATGCAATTTAAAAAATTTTTTACAAATTTTAATATGAGGTAAAAAATTTGGGAAATTAAAAATTTAACCCATTTATAGGAATTTGAGATATATTTTTAACTTCTCAATTAACATTTAAAAAAAATAAAAAAAAAAAAATCTTTATGATAAATTGGCTTTTATTTTTTTTAAGTAAATCTTATACAATTATTTTAAAAAACAAAATGGAAAAACTAATTAAAGTTTTGGTAATTAAATACGAAAACCCCAAACATGAATAAAAAGATAAAAAATAATTTTTACAAACGGGCATTTATTAAATATCTTTATCTTTTTGGGGAAGAAGAATTGTTCAAAGAAACCAATAAATTTTCGAAAAACAATGAAACGGAAAACAATTTTCTTTCTGTTCCCATATAATAAAGAAAATAATAATTTTTTGCCCTTTTGAATTATTCATTGCTTATTTCACCCTGCATTACTGGGAAAAAAATTATATGATGAATACAAATCCCCTTTTTAGGTTTTAAAAACTTTGGAAAAAAAAAAAAAATTTATTACAGTAACAATTCATTTTATTATTTATTTATTTTTTTTTTGGATTTTTTAAATATAAATATTAAAAAGGGGTAAACAATTGAAGTTATTATTAAACCTAAAATAATGCATTTCTCACATCAGCATAAAAAATTGTTCTCATGTAAGTTAATAAATTCAAGAAAAGTTGTTAAATTCGTTTTTTAGAAAAATATTGGATAAAATGAAATACTGAAAGCTTAGATGG
This sequence comes from Trichonephila inaurata madagascariensis, assembly GCA_019973955.1. Lineage (NCBI taxonomy): Eukaryota > Metazoa > Arthropoda > Arachnida > Araneae > Nephilidae > Trichonephila > Trichonephila inaurata. The sequence goes on from BMAV01000824.1 coordinate 110,550, forward strand.
TTGGAAAAGTAATGAAAGATAATAATTCATTTTATTAAAAGTGTTTGAATAAATAATTTATTTATTTTTGTCATTGAAAATAATGCATTTACTTATATCATAAATAATCATTTGAATTATAACATCAATTTAATAAATAAAAGATACAAGGCAAGAAAGTAAAAGTCAAAAATAAGATATTTGCAGTATTATAAAATAATGGTATATATTGCAAATTGGGGGAAAAATTTGAACATGTTTAACAAAAAAAAGCTTTTAATGTTTGAGGTAAAATAATTTTTATTGAAATTTCTTTTTTTAAAAAAATTTAACTCCTTAAAATTTAAGGTAGACTATATTAAGGACTATGCAGATCTATGTATATATTGATGTCAATAAACACATCAGATTGTAAGAAATTAAAAAAAATCAATGTTTCTAATATTGTAAATTACGCAATAAGGGTAATTTTAACATCATTATTGAAACTTCTGAAAGAACAAGCTTGGTAATAGTTTTGTAAATTATATTTCAGTTTCTATGAATGATTACCAAAGTACCGAAAAAAATCAGCACATGGAATTAAAGAAAAATATTGTTTTTAAGGAAATCAATATAAAGAGTTTTACAAAAGTTAATATTCCTTTGGAAAAACATTCTAACATTTTATAAATTCGTAAACATGTATAATTTAAATTGTTCAGAGTCATTCATCTTTTCTCAAATAGACTTGAACGTTTTTAAGCATAAAAAGTATAATTGTTTATATTCACGTTTTTATAAGTTTCGAAGAATTACAAACTATTATACAAAGGGCTAACATTTTGAAATTGTAAGTGAAAATATTTGAAGTATGTATTTTTTTTCTCGTTTCCATAAAATCATTTTTGTCGTAAAATTCAAATTACAACAAAATTTATACTAAGCAGTGTAAGACAGCGGGACATATTATGGTGTCTGACAACTCTTTAAGGTGACTACCAACCTTCGGACCTAATTTTTTTTATAAAAACAAATTTTTGAAACAAATTGAGTATTTTTAGGAAGAAAATATATATATAATATATAATACAGACAAATATACAATATATATAATACAGACAAATAATAACAACAATGAAGAAATTTTCTTGACATACATGTCAAATTATATGATAATGTATAGTTTCTAATATTTATATAAAAGAGGATTTAATTTCAATATTATAAAAGTTCCTCATTGGGAGAGTAATGTACATGTTTCTATATTCAGAAATATTGTTTATTAATTATATACAACGTAATAAATTTCTTGTGTCAAAAAATCAGACATTATAAATAACTATACACATTTTACTAAATATTGCTTAAATCAGAAATACCCAATTTTTTTTATTAATAGTTATATAAATAAAGCTATTCAAAATAGTTGGATTAAAATTATGAGATTGATAATAGCTTATTACTATAAACAAATATATTGTTATAGTTATCTCCATAGTCTAATATTAGATTAGAAATTACTTACTATTATTTTATTTATTTTACCTGGTTTATTATAGTTATGCTATAATATGAACTATTTTAATTTATATCCATTTTTAATCTTTTGTTAAGGGGCTCATTTCAGCCACTCTTTTGACTTAATCTGTATTAGGTTTGAATCTGGCAACAAATTGAATGTTTCCACTCAGATTTAGCGAGGTTTGCATTTGAGTCAATTTTTAGGTAAGTTACCTCTATCTTGTAATGGATTTAGATATTTCCTTTCCCTTATTTCCTTTGGTTTTTGCTCAGTGTTATTTACAAATAAAGGGAAGGTTGGTGGCCAAAACATGTTCAACCCACTTTTATATAAATTAATTTTTATATACTCAACTGTCCTAAGTCAGTAATGTTCATGGCACTGCAGCATCCATTTTATATTTAAATTTTCTCGATTATTCTTTTTGCCTTTCATTGTGTGATTTTCCTGCTGTCTATGGTTTTTGAGTTTATTGTTTGAATGGATCTCTCGTTAGTAGAGTTACTATATATATATATATATATATATATATATATATATATATATATATATATATATATATATATATATATATATATATATATATATATATATATATATATATATATATATATATGTATGCAAATACATAAAACATTCTAAATAAATATTGTACTTTTAGAAAAAATGGTTGTTTTTAAGGAAATTTTATCAAATTTTTACTAAAATGGGTAACACTGTATAAACACTTCTAATAGAATTATCATAATTTTCTTTATACACAGCATACATATGCTTCAAAATGAACCAAAATCTAAGTTAAATATTAAAATACAAAAAAAAAAAAAAAATAAAACAATTATACATGATAATATAAAAATTTTGATATTTTAAAGTTTTTCTTTATAAAAGCTACCCTAAATGAAAAAAAAAAGTATTTAACCTACAAAAAAACTTATCTTCCACTAATAAATGTTCCCACAGAATTTCAAAACATTATCTGATTTGGTTCTTAAGATATCATGTATCTGGTAAAGGGTTACTTTCAAATGCATAATTCTGAGAAAAACTCATTTAAAAATTTATCTTACTGCCCTTTTGCATAGAGTGATTATTTTTAAAATCACTATAACTTTATTTTTATTTCGCGTAAAGGAAAAGAAAAACTGCTTTAGAGAGAAAAATGTTCAAACTATAAGGTTTGAATTATAAAAAATGCCTTATGTAGACGAAAAGACATTATCAAGGTAGCCAGTCACCTTAAAGGGAAGAAACGTTTTTGAATATTTCTTAAAAAATGTTTAAGAAATATGTTAAACGTTATTTAGACAGTATTTGATGTATTCAATCTTTGGAAGATATTTTCTTGACTTCTTCAATATCTGTAAGAGAAAATTAATTTTCAAGTCACAAAGCACTGGAAATACACTTTTGCACTAGAAATTAATGCATTTTATATATATAGCGTTGTGATCAACCCCTCCCCAAAAAAAACACAACACGGTCCATGTTAAAAGAAATCCTGAAGTACAACAGAAAATTCTGATTTTCTGCAATATTTCCGTGTTCAATTAATAGCATAATTTTACTTAAATAGAAATGCTCCTTAAGAGTTTAGTTTTACGTGAAAAAGTGGTATCAACAGTATGTTAATATTATGGATGTGAAGGCTTTTGTTGTGCCATTTAGGGAATTTCAGAAGCATAAAGGTTTTTAATTCTCATTCTATTGAAATTTGGTAATTGATGAACTTTCTCTCCCCCAAGCTAGTATTTTGATAAAATTTTTTTTGTAATGTAAACAATAAGCCTTTTTCTATCAATTTTCTAATCCTGTCATTCAAAGTAACATAGCAAAAGTTTCTTTGAGCTCTTTAAATTTTACTATGCATCTTCTCTTTTGTTAATTATAAGACAGATCACTTATAATAAATAGGAAAATTATTAATTAAAATGATGAAAAAAAATGTCTCTGGATGTACTCTTTTTAAAAAAGCTTTAACATATGGCAGCTGATCATTTAGAAAATCTCCATGCATGATGGAATATTAATATTAATATCGCTAAAAATATTTAGAATTTCAGTTTGGTATAACATTATATAATACTGCTAACTATATACACAGTACTTATTAATTTTGTGATTAATTAATATCTTATTTATTTTCAAAATAATTGGTATTCGGATTTTGTATTTGCTCAAGATAAAGTTCTAAGCTGAAGTTGTTAACTTCAAATGATTTTGTATAGAATTAATTGTAAAACCATAAGCAAAATTCAAACCTTAATAAAAGTACATTAGTTGTACGAATAAATATATCACTAAATTAAACAACGAAACCTGAAAATGGCTCAAAATTAGCAAAAAACATTGTATTTTACTTTACTTAATTGAATACATTTAATACAATGAATTAGTTAATATGTTTTTGATTTACATGTAAACTTATAATCAAAATTTGCAAGAAACGAAGAAAAATAAAAAAAAACTGCTAGTTTTATTGAAATAAGGATGTGTAAAGTTCAAACGGATTCAAAACTTTAGAATAGGTCTATGCTTATCAAATACAGGTTGGCTGCTAAAATCTCCGCTTGGTGATTTATATTTTCTTCTATAACATCCATATATGTTGATATGAGGATTAACAGTGATTCCTTAACTCATCTTCCGAATTATTCTACCAAGTTTTCTTCCAATATTGGTTCGAGACTACTATATTCTGTAGGTGTCAAATATGGCGCTGTACTGTGTCTCAAATACATTGAATTGAAAAATATCTCATGCCCCCCACTCTTACCTTCCTTCTGATACCCAATATGAAGAGTAGAGTTTGAAATACCTTAATATTTGATTTCTTTAGTGTTTTGTATTATAATACTTAGGAAAAAACAAATTTAAGTAAATAAATCTTAAATTATTTTTTAAGAAAAGGAAAGTAATTTTTAAATTTTTTCAATATTAATTTGTATTAATTATAATTTAACTTTTTATTTACTAGTTTTTTTTAATTACTTTATATTTGTGTTATGTTTTTATTATTTATTTATATCAACATGCGTTTATTGAAACGTGAAACTAATCTAATTAATGCATTTTTAGAATTTCAAAAACAAAAACAAAAAAAGAACGAGAGACAATTTGTGATAATCGTAAGTTTTTTAGCATTGATTTTTAGCTTCAGACTGATAAGAATACAAAGTCTTTTTAAATTCATTTGTGTTTCTGTTTTAAGTATAATTTAAGAAAAGGAAATCAAGCTTTAATTTAGAAAATTCAGCTAGCAACTTATAGTGAAAGAAAAAAACATAATGGAACTATAGAAAAAAGTTAAGAACTAGTGAAAGTTTGAGAGGGGGAAAAAATTGCCTCAGAAAGATGTCCAAGCATCTCTCCTGATAAGACATTCATTTCGATTTCCATCTCAGTTCTTAGGTGTAGCGACATCTAAAATGCGTTAGAGAAGAATTTGATTTCGAAAGTTCTTTTTCAACAGTCAGAACGAATTTCGCAGAGCCACATTCAAAAAAAGTCGTCTGCCTTGAATGGAAGGATCGACATTTCTAGAGCAAATTCAATTTACTCATTTCCTGTTAAATTTGTTTTTAAATTATTTCTTTCTGCCAATCCTAAGAGCCAACGACTTTTGCTGTAAGATTTGTAAATAGGAGCTCAAATTCCTTTTCTTTAAGAGTTTATTTTAAATTTTTTAAAACTCGATAAAATATTCCCTCCTGAGTTAAACCCTTATTAAATTGAGATATTTATTTAAAATATACGTAAATTATACAAAAAGAAGAAACAACAAATACAAATTATAGATTTAATAATCAGGTAATCCATATGCATAAAATAAAGATTCAAATCAAAAGACAAAAGTTATTCTCCTTTAAAACAATTCCTTTTTGAAAAAAAATCAGTGCGTTACAGTATGGTGATAGCTTTTTTCAGTTCCCTGATGATTAACTTATAAATGCTAATTAACACAGACATTTTTAGCATAAATTATACATTTAAGTTAAATATGTGGAGTAATGCTATAATATTCTCTTTAAAATATTTTAATTATATTTTCTTTTTAAAGACGTGGAAATTCTGAAACTTGATGATTTTTAATGTTAATAAAATAACTAATTTATTTCCATAAAGTGTTGATTATGATTAAGTACGGCATTTAAGTTAATTTTTCACTACACATTTCCGTTTATTTATAAAAAAAAATGCACTAATTGAATTTTAAATATTTATGTTTATATTGTTAATATGCTCATAATTTACATAATTTTCATTGCTATTGCAAGTTATCTTTTAATTACTTCCGAAATTGAATGCAATTGCTGTCACTGTTTCTTAACATGTTTTCTTATATAAAATTATCATTGTGTAATTTATGCATTTTGGCAATAAGCTGATTTTAGAATAAACCCGGCATTACTCGGCTCGAAAAATGGGAGCGCGACGAATGGGATTTTGCGTGAAGGATATGTCATTCCCAAGGGTGTTTAAATTCTATTATTATTTTTTTTTTCATAAAAATTATATACAAAGGTGAAAAAGGAAGAAAAGTAGGAATCATAATAAGTTTATTACACGTTTCAAACGTAAACACAGTTTTTTTGTTTGTTATTTTTATTAATTCATGTAATACATCGCTTATACACTCCTTTAGTCCTCGTTGCAAGTATGTACGATAATTTCCTAGATCTTAATTTTTTAAAACAACACTTAGTAGAAACATTTCTTGCTGGTTTCTACATTATTTAAATTCTTCTGTAAATTGAATTCAAAATATTTCAGAAATATGCGTCTGGCTCGTTGTTTAGTAGTTGGTTTCTGAGTAATTAGCAAAATAATTTGCACATTTATCGCGACAGCGTTTAACAACACATAAATATTATCATAGGTTGCGACATCTCTCGCGTTCTTCTTCTAACATAACTCCTAAGTTCTTTGACGGCCACGATTAATGGCAAAACTTTTCCAACCCAATACCAAGAAGAGAAACGGAACGAATATGCAAATGAGATATATTTTAAAAGGATAGAAGGTTTGGTGAGATAGACGGCAAGCCTAGAGATAACTTAGTACGGAATAGTTCGGAATAAATGTTAGACGTCCTACAGCTCTGGAAGAAGGATACGCTCATCGTCATTAATAAGTTTATTAATAAGAAGGATTAAGAAAGCCTGTGTATTCTCTCCTACAAATAACATAATAGGAATATCTTCAACCTAGGAAGGAAGGTGTCTCTATAAAAGGAAATATTTTTGTATAGGAAGTTAGATTAACGTTTAAATTATTATAATTAAAGATAAGTGTTTCTAGTTGTGCATCTGACTTGAATATTAAGTTTAATTGGTGGCTTATTCTCACTTTAAGAAAGTTGTTATTTAGAATTAAGTAATTTAAGTTATTCTTAATAAAAGTTGTGTTAAGAATCACAAATGTCTCATCCTTTAGATAATCCCACACCTCTAGCTTACGCGAATCACCCAAGACATAGTTATCACAGGATGGCTATGTCTCAAGGTTAGCTATTAAATTTTCTAGCCAGTGAATATTTTGTGGTAATTTCATCAACAACGGTAATTTCTCCATCAGTTCAATTATGGAAAAATATTATTTCAGATATCAAAATAAGATGATCTGTACTGTAGGTAAATCCATTGTACCACCAACTATGTATTGTTGAAAGTAGAAGGCAATTTCAATTTCCTTCGTTGTATATGAAACAATTACCTTATCTTTGCATATCCAGATAGTAGAAAACTTCTCTATTCCTTGAATTCATACATTTAGGAATTTATTTTTTATTTTAATTTATTTCCTCTTATTTTTTCTAGCAATAATTATTTTCTTTTTCAAAAATTCACCTGAAAGTGGAAAGATGCATACCAGTTCTCTTTTAAAATTACGTTCTTCCAAAATATTTCTTTGTCTCTCCTATAAAGCATTTTTATTTTCACAAAACAGTGTCTCTAACTTCTAAATTTGAATGAATTTCAGTACAGGAATCGTACTCATTATGATATTCTTTATCATTTGATTCTTCTTCATCACAAATAAACTTCCTTCTTCCAAAAATACTGTAGCAATACGTCTATAAAATACTATATCTATTAAATTGCTTTAATGTCGCATTTCTTCAACATAACTACAGTAATACCCCATAGCATAAGAATGATTTTAAGCGTGCTTATGTATTCAGAACTGTAACGGCAATTCACGCATATGTTATGCTATACCCGAAGAGGTGGCATCCAAAAATGTATATTCAGAATTCGTTTACTAGCTAAGACCCATTAAAGGAAAGTCTGAGCCTTAGAAAGCCTTAAAAGTTGAGGAACTATCCATTTTCCAAAAAATGTTCCTAAGGAGCATTGAATATATTTAGACGGTAGGTATAACTACCCTGCGTGTGAGCAGCCTGGTTAATAGTGATACTGATTATTAAAAAAAATTGAAAAAAAAAGAAAGCAAACATAAATTTAATGAGAAAAAATCTTATTAACTTAGTGATTTGTTAATTCTTTTTCTTATGGTTTTATTTAATAACAGCAAAAAAAGAAGAAAAAATATTTAAGATTTCCCAATTTAATTCGATATGGCGCAAAATACGCTCGTCTTTATTTCTCTGAAATTGAGAATGATAATAGAATAATTATTAAATACTTTTTATATTTGTCCTCATCTGTGATTTTTATTAATTCATTATTTTTGATTTTATGATTTGTATATCATTAATTTGTCATTATCTTCGACTTTCAATTTACATTTCAACAATTTTTTTTAATATTACAGAATCTAGAGGCAAATAATAAATATAGACATGTAAATCTTGTGTTAATAAATTTCCATATTGTTTGAAAGGTAACCATACAAAATTTTGAATGAAGAAACATTGCAATTACAATAAGAGAGCTTATGTCAAGCTAAAAGAAAAGCAATTTACCGTGATTTCCTATATACCTAAAACTCTACATTCACATGAATTTTCCTCATCAGTATATTTATTTTTTAATGTGTAATGCAATGTAATGGTAGGAATTTTGTATATTGCATTTATAGTTTTTTAATAAACGAGAGATTGTGAACTAAGTTAAATAGTTTTTAATTATAAAATTAATTATAGTTTGCGCTATTTTTTTTAAAAAAATAAATCATAACAATTACTCATTTAGGTTCACTCTCTATATATGGAGTTTCATTTTGCGTTCGAACATTTCGCCACTCAAATTCACTTATTTAAAAAAAATCAACTGAAACTTAAGTAAATGGATCTAATTTGCAGCTTTAAGTTATATCAAGGATCGGCAAACTTGTAGCTTTTGTGTATCAAACTGATCCAGCAATGTGATTCAGGATGCTGCTGAGTAGAATATATATGAAAGTGATCAATTCTAAAGCAATACATGAAAAATTAGAGAATATAGTTCAGTAATACTTTTTGGTGTTTATTTGTATTATATATTAATTTTATGCATCTCATTTAAAGTTATCCGTTAATAACAGATTTCGTGAAAATCGAGTCCTAATGTTTGATATGAGGTAATGTTATGGGTTGCTCAATATTTAAAACACACACACACACAAACACAAACAGTAGTAATAATAACAAAAAAAATTTAAAAAAACAAACAAACATTGTATAGTGATATAAATTCTAAGCGAAGCAAGAGTGTAACGATTATTTTAAATGCTTGTCAATTTATCGTTGCTGTTACCTACATTTTTTTGTAATTTCATAAATTTATTTTATTTTCCATCATTTTGAAAATATTAGCTTAATGAGCTTCATTTTAAAATTATCAACTTCCATCCATTCAAAAATCTTTGAATGG
>BMAV01000826.1:0-79374 GCA_019973955.1 Trichonephila inaurata madagascariensis
ACTTTTTTTTCCCGCTTTTTTTAAAAAAGAGGGAAATATTTTGCCTGATTCAGCTCTGACCTTTTACAGAGGCTCAAATAAAATTTTTTGAAATGCATAACTAGGAATTCGGTTATCCATGTTTTACGAAAACAGAAGGGAGAAATTTTAAGAAAATACGCCGATAATTATTTCAAAATGGTTGTAACCTGAAAATAATGTAAATTTTTTCAAAAATCATAGTTGAGCCTCTGTACAGTCGGGAGTTTTATACAGGCAAAATATTAATACAATAGAAGCATTTTTACAAAAGAAGAATATTTGGAAAAAAAGGTTATTTAAGTTAATTTTGTCCCAAAAAATATTGTATTCAAAAAATTTTTTTTGTCATGTCCTTAAAACAATTGTATACATGTATTCTAATCTATGTGACACTAAATATCATGAAAATTATCCATTTTTGCGCTTTTTCAAAATCATGGTTCCGAACGTAGTCGGATACCTTAAAACAATTTCTCCGAAATGAAGTTGGGAGCCTTTTTTATAAGGCTGAACGTGGCCTTACAGTAGGTTCAAAAATCATGCTGGAACCCCTTGAATGAGAGCGCTGACTAAAAAGTCAAGCAAGGAGCAGAGTCACCTCAACCGGAAGTCCCTTTGACCCTCAGAAGAGGAAAGGGCATTATATCCACATACATTGACAAATGTACTGCCTTGACCCCAAAAAACCAAGAGCCTTGGAAAGCTACAAACCCTGGTCACTGTGGCCCCATCCCGAGGCACCTGGAGGGGGCCGGGGCTGCCCCGTTTCCCCCAACCCCCGGGGCCCCCACCGGGAGATTTTCTTCACGGCTTGGCCTGGCTCCGACGAGGCCTTTTTCACTAGGGGCTGGCGGGATGGATGGCGACCCCCGCTCCAAAGCACTGACTTGATGCATACCCGACTGAAGACATCGTCGCTCGGGGAAATCCGGTGTCAAATGGAAGAAACCAAGCACGGCGTTGATAAATAAATAATAATGTTTATAAATTTAATTATTCTATGGTTTACATGAATTAAAATAAGATGGTTTCTAAAAAATCAATGAACAAAAACTTGAAACATAAAAAAAACTATTTCCATTGTTTTTTTAATGACAAACCACATGGTCCATCTAATACAATTTAAATTTCAATGAACAACATTAAAATATATTTAGTAGAGAAAGATATTTAAAATTAAAAACACATCAATTTTACAAGCAATAAAAAGTTAAAAATGAATTCCTTGAGAGAGAGAGAGAAATGATTTTATATAAATACATATATATATATATATTAATTTAAGACTATAAAGTAGTGGAAAATAACAGACCTCTCATGTAAGAGGGGTAACATTAAAAAAAAAAAATTGATGAAAGCACTAAAGCGTAATCCCTATGGTGAAAATTAAAAATTTGTTGGTCTATGGTTGAACCTCTCTTTTCTTATGTATGATACAGAACGACATGAAACTAGAAAACAATCTTATTATTACTACTCAAGCATAATACATATTTCCTCCAAATAAACAATTCACACACACACAATGTCTTTTTTCCAAGTTAAAGATTTTTTTTTAATAAATAAATTACCTATTTTGCATAGAAATAACACTAAATTGAAATTCGAGCCGTAAATATCTATACAATAAAGTAACTACTTTAAATAGATTTTTATAAGTTTCTCGCCGTTCTTTCCAATTTGATAAATAAAACCCGATAAAGTAATTATGAAGCATGGGGAACAAGATTATGTATTACAAATCTTACAATATTACTACTAAAACTCTCTTCTTAGTAACTTCAGATAATGAACTAATAGAAACGAAGATTAATGATTGTTTTAACTTTATGATCAAAGATTTCCGGAAGACCTAGTAACCAGACGGTAATCGCGGTCTAGTCACGAATTGGAGACAAAATTCCATCGAAGATTATCTCGCGGAATAATGGATAGATGTGGTGTATATCCATATTTTACAAAATCTTCACGAGACATGATACAGGAGTTTGGAAAGTGCTTAAGTATTATAACAAATTTGCGTGAATGTTAAAGCAGCCGACGATGAACAAATGACTACACAAAGACAAATCGACATATATACACAAAGAAATTTTATAACAGATTATTTAAAGTACGTAGGTGTTCAATAAGTAATAAGACTAATTTTACTGCCGCAAAACCACTCATCGGAATGTTAATTCCTGTGGCATAAGAAAAGTTTGCTGTCTGTATTAACAAAAGCTACAAACATATGGCGTGTACAGACTCGTATTCTTGAGTATCACGTGCTCGAACTAAAGCAGCGCCTACGAGACGCGGCCAGTTGTCGAAATAGAAACAAAAATCTGCAGAAATCAGCATTGGAGACCTTTGATATGATACGATATGCTTAAAGACTGGAACAAGAAGATAATATCTTAAAACGCTTCTTTATCACAGTTAAGCAGAGACTTGTGCTTGGTTGTATTACTTCGCGATCCAACCATAAAACAACAGCAGTGAATGAAAACATCCATCATCACCTACTCCCAAGAAAGCAAACACTGTGAAATCGGCTGGTAGAGTTATGGCCATATTTTTTTTTATTATGAAGGAATTGTGTATCAACACACTGTCGAACCTGGTACTACCGAAAGCGACTCGTACTACACGAATGTCCTGCGAACAATGGTACAGCACGTTAAAAGGAAACGTCCATTGCTTCGAAATGGCTTCCTATTGCACCATGACAATGCCCGACCACATATTGCTCGTTGCGTGGTGTATGTTTCACAGCAGAACAACGTAGAGCTTTTACCACACCCTCCTGATCTCACTCCAAGCGATTTCTGGCTGTTTCCTCAACTTAAGAAACCATTAGGAGGTAAACGTTTTGCAAGCAACAAAGCATGTGTAAACGCTGCATAGGCGGTTTTGAAACAGCTCTCACAAAACGGACTTTTACATGTTTTTAAGAAGTGGACAGAGCTTTGGGATAAATGCATTAAGTGCCACCGAAGTTATTTTGAAAAAACACATGTAAATGATGACAATTAAAGGTAACCTTTTTCTTTAATATAATTTTAGTCTCACTACTTATTCAACAGCCCTCGTAGTTGAAAAAGCACTCGTTCTAAACAAGCTTTACAGCGCTCCAGAAACTCTAGAACAAAGTCTCCAATAAGTAGGAACTCATACAGATAAGATCTCTCTGTCTCGTCACAGATAACTATTATTTATTTATCCAACACCCGCGTGCTTGGCTTCTTGATCATTTGACGCCTCCCAGCACCGACTGACGATGTCATCAGCCGGGTATTTAGCGAGTCTAGTGTATTGGGGCAGGTGGTCGCCATCCTTTCTGGCATGGCCGCAGAGTGAGCAGGCCTCGTTAGCAGCCACCCCAAGCCAGTGGAGGTATACTCCCAAAAAGTCATGTCCAGTAGTTAGGCGAAAGCGGGCAACAGCCTCGGTTCTCTCCAGGTGCCTCGGGATTGAGCCCACAGTGGCCAATTTCCCATGGCTTTCCAAAACTCTTCGTTTTTTGGGTCATGGCAGTATATTTTTCAATGTGTGTGAAGATGATGTTCTTTGCTCTTTTGAGGGTCAAGATAACGGCGATCACTGTTACACATTTAGCACCACCCAGGGAGCAGCACGTGTAGCTTGAGGAATGCCACAGACGCGCGTAACTTTGCTCCCAGGCAAAGCACAAACAGATTCTATCTCGTCTCACTCGATCGTCGCCTCAAATGTTCCTTATATAGCCTCATGGAAGTTTCAAGAATGATCCTTCCCAGAGACTTTTCATGGGTTCCTTGGCGATATCACTTTCGCCAAATTTGTCCCTAAGGGCAATAAATTTACCAATCTGGTAAACTTGGTCACATTTTTTGGGGGATTGCCATAATCTTATTTTTCAAGTTCACACAGGATGGCGCACTTTCCCAGTAAAACTCAATTTTCCCATAAGCAGTACAACGTTACAGAGAAAATAGCATACGTGGCGTGTTTCAGTATTGCCCTCTTCAATTCATAGTGGCTCATTTCAATAACTCGTTCCGCTTTTAGCGCAACATCAATTAAATCAACCCAATGACAACAAATATTCGAGATCAAGGAGTACAAGCATTATCGAGTCTCTAGATGTAAAAACATGAATTATTATTAATATTATTAAAATATTTTTAAGCTTGGCGTTAAAGAGAGATATCAATTTTCGTGTTTGGTGCAATAAACAATATGTAGTGTGTGTTGCACCTTTCAGATAATTAAGAACTACAGAACGGTGGTAGAAGGGGACTGAAAAAGTGATTTCCTCCTCACACGATGGATATTATTTATTCCTAATAGTTTATGTGTGGAAATACCCGATAAACTTTTAGCATTGCGATAAAAATTAATTTACTTTTCTACCGATTATGGTTTTTCCAAGCTCCGCCTATGTCTTATAATAATTCATTAATAATTGTCTAGTAATGATTCCATTATTTTCACATAATGTTAAAAAATAGGATTCCAAATTGAAGCACTTTTTACGATTAAAAAAAAACTGCCCTTAGAATATGAATATTATACTCTTATTTCGCTATTTTTAGATACTAGTAAATTATATCCTCTAATTGTGGCATTCATGCATGAGTCATAAGTGCACAATCCGTTTTTTTCTGATGTAAAATGCGTTCCATATTTCGCTTCCTATTTTGTAATGTTCAATGAGTTACAAACTTTTCGTTTCCAAGCAGGGGGGAAAAATGTATGTTTATGGAATGTTTTTAAATTTCAAGAATGCTGTACGAGAAACAAGAGTTTGCATTACAACCTGTAACGCAATATATGTAACCTGAAACGATTTTCTACCTGAAAATATGTATTTTAAGTTCAAATCGAGCTCTTTGATTATTAGCAGGTTTGGCCACATGTACTTTCAGTTTTTAGTTGGAATAAAAAGATGTTTCGAGCAGACACGTAGGACAAGCAAATTAATAAAATATGAATAGTTTTGTATATACCGTATATTTTCGAATGTAAGCCGATCCGTGTATAACGCGAGAATATGTTTTTTTTTTTCACAATAAATCACCCAAACTCCGAAACTTGTACATAAAGAAGAGTTGGGGGAGGGGGGAATACTTGTAATTTTCAAATATGACGCCATGAAGGCGAAAATGTTGCCGAGCAGCTAAAACGTGTGGAATATTTTCCTATCTAACAGGCATAAACAGGCTAACGCGACAATAGTTTTATTTCTGTTAACCCTATTTAAAGCTGAAACATTTTTGTTTTCCCATTCATTTATTCATTGCATGACGTTTGAGAAAAATAATGGTAGCATGATATTTATTAATTTAAATATTTAGTTTATTTACGTCACAGCTACTAATTAAAGTATATACACTGAAGTTATATTAAAAAGATTGGTTAGTTCATTAGAGTCCAAATTCTGTTGCTTGTGAGGGAGGAGATTACATTTGTTCTGTTCCGAAGTTTTCCAACGGACTCTCTCCGCCCCTCTTGGGTCTCTACGGTAGTGGCTCTGGCCTTTATCCCGAGTTACACCCGGCCTCGTGGACGGAGTAGGGAATTGCCTCACGGTGTCAGTTGGTTGCCGGGGCGAGGACCGTAAAGACAAGACCTCGCACAGAAGGGTGTGCTAAGGGTGCATAGGAACACGATGATCCTACGGCCAAAAGAAGCCGACTTATCAGCTGTCCGACGGGAGAAAGTTACAATTTGTACACTAACTGTGTAAATCATACTTTCTGCGACTTTCTGTTTGTTTGAAAAATGAGTGGGAAGAGAAACTCGCATACAACACAAGATCGTCGACTTATGTTTCATGCCCTGGAGGGGAAAACTCGCTGCATGATATATATATTATCATATGCATTTAGACATCTCAATGAATAAATGTGAATTCTATTAACTATTCGGAAACTCGGATTCTGACATCGAAGGATTTATGAGAATTTTGTTTGGTTTGGTTGTTTTTTAGAATAAGTGTTCCATTCAAGACATCCAAGAAGCAAAATGATTAAAATCGCTTGCAAGTGGCTAGCGAAAAATGTTTAAGAAACCAGTTTTTTCTGAGGTTAGTGATTTTTAAACAGACTCTCTTACCTTAAATTTAAAGATCTCATCGAATAATTCAAGGGAAATAAGATTTAATCTTAACACTAGAACGTCCGTTTATGTCAATTAGACACTGGAGCCTGTTTGCTTTGTTCTCCTTTCCGCCTTTCTGCAGGGAATTTGAAAATTTTTCGTGACTTTTAATCACTTTCCCTGGTGATTACACAGAAAAGGTTTTATAGTTCTAGGTTAATTAGGAGTGATTTTATAAAATATACCTAGAACGTCCGCTGGTGTCATTTTGACACCAAGGCAATTTACTATAAAAAGCTGTTGTTCAACAAAATATAATTCACTAAGTACACACTATTAGTAAAACAAACTTCCCAAGTCCTATCGCACATATTTTTCCCCCTTGAATGCAGTGTTATTGAGTTCAAAGTGGAAATGAATCAATTATACCAAAATTGTTGTGCCTAAGTGTTTCGTTACATAGTATTTGCTTATCTGCTCATAAAAAAAATAATAAAAATTAAAAAATTAATTTGAATTTCGAATTTAGTGCAGAGCAAACACCCTGAAACGATGGATCTTACAAAGGTATAAGCCCTGATGAAATTGCCAATTTGTTGGGAGAGCTTTCAGAGAATGAGAGAGAGAGAGAATCGGCTCTAATTTAGAATCTCCATAGCTACGCAAGACGAAATGCTTTTATCAGCAAATGAATCTCGAAGAAAATGCAGATATAATTGATAACATTCCAGTAAATCCTGATATATATGTCGCTAGGGATGAAACAGAATGGATACCACATAATAGTAATGTTCCTAGCAGATTTGCGACTCGAAATGTTTTGCGACAAAGCGGTGGTCCAACAAGCTTCGTGAAGCATAGTGTCAACGTCAGTTTTTTTATGATATAATGGGTCATAATGTATACAAATTACAGGAAATAATATTAAAAAATCTTACAACTAAATCATACTGAACAACAGTCCTGCAATTATTTAGTTAAAACGATTACTTTATATATTTTACATAGCGGTGTCGAAACGAAACTGGTGTAAAGGTTTGGCATATAGCGCACTTGGAGGCTTGACACATAGCGCACGATAGATTAGAAAGAGGGCACCGTTGTGGACTGTTTTGGCCATTGAGCGGGAAGGAGAGGGCCCCCTCGAAAGTGAAATGAAGGAAGATGCCTGTAGTTCTCATGCAATTTATAATTGTAAATAGAGTTGTAAAATAATATAGTGATGTGCTTTGAAGAAAAATGATAAAAACGGTAAATCCAGTACATTGATATTTAATTCAACTACATGACGATACAACACCGGTGGACGTTTAAGGGTAATCGAAATCCCGGACGTTCAAGAGTTAAACTATTAAAATTTTTGTTGAAATAAAATAAAATAAAACATCACTGCGTACATATATATTACACATTTAACAACTTATTTTAATTATCAAAATAAACAGAAAGAAGATTCGAGATGAAAGTTTTGTTTTTAACAAAAATATACACATTGACAGATAAGATAAATAGAAAAATAAAGTCATCAGAAAAGAACATCACGCGACAAACGAAAATTTGAGAAAAAAAGAAAAAGAAGAAAGAAAGAAGATAAGATAATTGTGAAGCTACAGAACAGAAGCATTTAATTCACGTGTTTTTATCATTACTAAAGATAAAACCGCATAAGAAAGTTTGTAATAAAAAAAGTTCTCTGGGAATAAAAGCAGATTCAAAAATGATATTCCTAATTTCTATTTTAAAAAATTTTTATGATAATTCTAGCAACCGATAATGGCAATTTCCACTAAATAGTAACGGAAGTGACGTAGAAAAAGATGAAAAGTGAAATTCGATTTAATTTTAAATCAGATATTCTCTTCGAGGAATTCAACAATACATTCTAGAAAAATCAAAGCACTTTTAGTGTTATTCAAATTAATAATTTAAGCGAAAAATCAGCTTAAAAATAAAACTACAAAAACGAACATTAAAAAAAGATACGATTTCATTGCATAAATGTTCCAATATTACTTGACTAAATTAGAGACATAAGAAGCTTATTATTTTCTACTCCATCCAAGAAATAAAACCAATGGCTTAGTAAACTGGGTAACATATAAGCAAATAAAAGCTTTTTATCAAATCTAAAAAACGTTAACAATTGCCGCGATTCATAGTGGAAAAACCATTTCTGCGCATGTTCAAAGGAATAG
Source organism: Trichonephila inaurata madagascariensis (assembly GCA_019973955.1). Lineage (NCBI taxonomy): Eukaryota > Metazoa > Arthropoda > Arachnida > Araneae > Nephilidae > Trichonephila > Trichonephila inaurata. The sequence goes on from BMAV01000826.1 coordinate 8,283, forward strand.
TTTTGTTTTGCTCATACCCAGTACGTCAATAATCTTTATATAAGTTTGGCGACGTTTTTTAAACTGTAAAAAATTGGTCGACGGTCATCACGTAAGTACCCTTCCTTCTCAGAATTCCTCATTGTTAACCACTATGAGAAATATAAATAAATAAATGTTTAAACTGAAAAGGAATTGGTGGTCTGAATTCTCATTTAAAACAATATTTGTTGCATTGGTGGCCCAATTCTAAAAGGAAACTTTAAATACTTATAATAATTTCTATAGCTAAGTATATATGAACTTACTCTCATGATAAAATGTAAAACACATGTTCATAAACAGACTTAGCTGGTGAGAAATCATCCGCTTCGGCAATATTCAAAACAACACAATAGCAAAAATATTGCACGAGACTATAAAAATGTTGATTCTTTCACTTGTTTATTATGGACCCTCTGAAGTAAAAATAGTGCATAAATACAACAGTATTGAAAGACATACATTATAATAATGTAAAACAGATAAAAACAACTAAAGACTAACCTGCCCATTGACACAACGAGCAAACCACAATTCCGTGTCCGATTTCATATCGACAAAGCTCCCCGAATTTTGGCCTTTCTTCAAAGGTAATTGAGGAACTATAGGAAATAGATGGGGCAACCAAAGAGATTAGGACTGGCCAAATATTAAAACACATATGTACAGGACGTCTCAAGTTGGGCATATCGGATCCAGTCCCCGACCCAGGGCCTCAGTCCGAAAGGCCTCGCAGTGGCGTAACGTACATCCCCGCGTTGCGGGGAACCCAGGAATCTAGGGGGCCCAAAATAATGACTGCCGCCAAGCACGTATGCTTTGTAAGATCTTGCTTGGGGCACAAAACCTGACTTTGCAGTGGGGCCCCAGTATTCTAGTCCTCCGTTACGCCATTAGCCCTGTTTCTTCGACTCAGCCTTAATAAGATAATGATTCGAATACTCCCCACGGTCAGATGCTTCTCTTACGGTTGTATTCTTCAAAAAAAACTGAGAATTTCGGATGTACACTGGTCACATGTACACTGATTGCATGTGTGATGACGTCGTCCATGCACAGGTCTAAGACTATCACCATACACCATCATTACTCCTTCAGTCAAAAGGCGGCAATCGGTCGAACCGGCTTGGGCGATTGTAAGTCAAGTTGTTTTGGGTTATTCTTTGTACGAGTATATTAGATAACGTATGCTATGTACTACCCTCTACTTGTAAAGGCTGGGTCAAGTGGGGAATCTACATTTGTGTAAGGGCTCAAGGCCCCAAGAAGTCTTAAGACGTCCCTGTATATGTAGATATGATTTGAAATATATAATAGCAAATTACCTGTCGAAAAATATCTTCTTCACAAAATGCTTCATAAACTCCATTGCTTCCATAGTAATATCATCAGGTTGACTATCATTACTAGGACTAGATGCCCAGGAATGCAAAAGAACTTCTCGATTCAGATTCCGCCCGAAGCCGAATCCACGACCTTCTGGTATAGATTCGGCATCGGAAGAATCCAAAGAAGTACTCTGGCCGCATGGATCGGATTCACTGCCAATACCAAGAGAGATCTCGGTGTGACGGAAGACGTAGAAAGATCATTTCTGGATGGTCTGTAGTTCGTACCACTAGCGACAGACTACCGCAGTTTCAAGCTTGACCACCTTTCCACTGTATCTAACGATTCCTGGAATGGGAATGATCTTTCCAAGGTTTCACATCGAAGGGATTGATTTCTTGGCTGACCATACACAGATCGGTCTTTATGCCTGCGCTTTTCGTTTAGAATATCGGTGCCTAGCTATTTGCTCAAGCTTTGTCACAGGTAAGCTTATCTCGACGGACGTCTACTTGAGAGCTACTGTTCGATAATTCATTAGCCGCGAGTTTTACGTGAAGTTTCAACAATTTTGGACGATGAATCAGAGTCCAAAGCATCTAAACTTAAGCTCAAAGCTGCTTCCAACTTAGAAGATAAATCAGTCAGCACCCCTGATTTGATTGTATGACAGAACTGAAAAAGCCCTGGCCTTTTCGTTTGTCCATTGCTTGTCTTCACTTCCCGAGCTAAAGAGAGTTTTACTGAATGGTTTGTGATTGCTGAAAACTGATGACAAAATGATTGAGGCTCTTGGGCGAAGTTTTTGCTGGCTTCGGGTGATAACTGTGATTGTTTGGTTTCCGAGGAAGACATGCTTACCTGTAAGGATAATTAGTCAGTTAATATAAAAAAATTGAGGAACATAAATTTGACAAATAATTAAAAATATAATGCTTATCTAATTTTTAAATAAAATATTTGATATTTAATTTAATATTTAAAAATTACCGAAAAAATGTAATGTCCATTACATTTAAACGAAATTTCATCACTTTCTGAAGCAAAAATAAATAAAAGACGTTTTTTAGCTCTATATAAACCTTTCTCACCATTCTGCTTATCTTTCTAATTCCATTTCCCAATCCATAAATACCCTCCCGAAATATGCAAGCACAACAAATTCTCTTTTATCAATTATTCTAAACACAGATTTCTAGACACTTTAATAAGACGCAGCAGTGTCTTGAATTTATGCCGTCACAGGAACCCAACTTTCAAAGGCTACTGTTCCAGAGCAGTATATGAGAACGGTCTGTTTATCCCGCTACTTAGAAGAACCCATTTACATGTGTGCATAACATTGGTATCGATTATCGATGCCTCAATAGCTTAATTATCGATTATCGATGAGCCTCAATATGAAGGGAGTCGGGGATTTACTATATGTCCCCCCAACATTTGATAAAAAACCTATTTGGGCACCATGATATTGGACGGACGAAAAGGCCTCCATATTTTTGACAGAAGCCCTAGCACTGCTGTCATTGGGATGAAATGTTGGTGCCTTATATTTACTTATTTTGGGGTGCAGATTTGTAATGGATGTCGGCGCTTATCCTCTTATAGTCTATGAATTCCTTTTAAGAGAAGATATTCACCCGATGGATTGGCCAACCAAATCACTCGACCTTAACCGAGTACAATATACAGAGGCTTTTAGAAAGATGCTTGTAACTCACTTTACCCCTCCCAGAACTATTCAAGACTTAACATAAAATGTTGAATTTCTATAGTGAAAGTTGTATAACTGTAAGAGAGGGCCAAATTCCTAATCAACCCAATAACTTTATTTTTAGATTTTTACTGCGCTGACGAACCGTACTTCTGCATGTCTATCATTTGTCGCTCGATTGTTCCAGTTTTCAAGATGTGATTGTAATTAAAATTCCAACATCTTCAGCTTTTAATTTTTTTTTTTTTTTCATTTTTCTTTTCCAATGTGTAAGGAGTTCGCAAGTGATATCCAAGGGATATAATTCAAAAGATCTCTAGAGAGGGTGGAGGGGAGAGGGGTTCTATCTATTTCATTTACAATGATTCCATTATATGAAGCGATCTAAATAAGTATTATAGATTTATCATCATCAACAATATTCATGGCATGACATTCCATTCCGTCCCATATGAATTTGAAATATAATGACATTGCTGATGACCTTGCAAAGGGTGGTACTTCGGATACCCAGATCAATGAGGAACCTCTGACGTTTCTTGAACTATATACCGAAATGTAAAGCCCATAAACAATCTGAAACAACCGCCACCGCATCCGTGGTATTTTAGTCAGTGCCCCTGGAGCGTCAATCAGTTTTAAAGGAGACAGAGAGACGTCCTACTTTTGCTCGACTCTCAAAGGTTTAAAGCTCCCCCTCAGATTCTCCTCCTATGGCGCTGCGACTTTTCCAATTTGCAACCAAGTACTGATGCAGAGGTTACACCGCAACATTTCTACTTGAGCGCATTGACTTTGGGCTACGGGAAGACCTTTTGAAGAGGCCCATTTTAATTTTAGATTTTTAAGGGCAACAAACTCATGGATCTGGTCTGATCTCAGATCAGAGGGCCAAGAAAGGAGATGCGCACGACAGCCCAGGATGGAGCTAAGACCTTCTGGAACCGTGACGCCCCAAACCTCCTCTAGATGCAGGCCAAATTCACCCACCTTAATGCAGTTGAAATGGCTGTAGTTTCCTCTGATAATAAAATTGAGTTAAAAGTTATTTGTAAAAAAAAAATTTCACAGATTATGCAATATTCTCATTATGGGCATTTTTCTTTGGGATGAGAATTTATATTGATGCTTGATTTTTTGTTTTAAAACCAGTTATTGCAATAAGCATACTGTAAAGCAGTTTTGCTTGAGTGTAACCATTAAACATATTTTTCATTACGGTATTTGCGGAACTCTTTACATTGAAAAGGCAAAGCATCTGGGCAAAGTATGAAAAAAAAAAATCAATTTTATAATTTTCAGATAAAGGGGGGGGGGAGGGATTCATTTTGATATATCTGCTTTAGAAGTAAAGTTCTTGTAGATTATGATAGTTTTGTAAGGAATACTAATTTATAACGAATTCCAAACGTTTCTGCTCTTACCAGGAACACACACAGTTACAGTTTCAATATATAAACTGACTAGTTGCAAATTGTGAAAATTATTCAATTCTGGATTAATAGACTTTAGCCGGTTAATGATTATTACTAAATCATGAGCTACGTATTGCACGTGAATCACACACCTTGAAAAACATCCAAAAGATCAACACACACATCGACACACAAATATTTTTGACTGTCTAACAATATTATGTGTGACAGCAATAAATGTTGAATATTTTTAGAAGAAAAAAGAAAATGAAAACTATAAAAAGAAAATACAGTTTGACTTATATACGAAATAATGTTAAAGAATTCTCAACATGTATTTCTTTGAATGTTTTAGAATAAATACAATAATTTATTTTTCAGTCTTAATGTATATTCACACACATTTCAGTTTTTCTATAAATTTTGATCACACCATTTTAGAGGTATATATAAGCATGAAATTTTATATTTTCAATGAAATATAAATTTTTTTCGGGAGTGAGGGTCTGAATTTCTAATTATTGCTTTACTTATTTCTAGCATAAATGAAAAAGGCATAATTTTCTACTTATCGTAACGAAATCAAATTCTAGATATTCTAATAGATTTTTACATATTTATTATTAAAAATATTTTTATCATCTATGATTTGCATCCCCTTTTACGATTTAGAACTTTAAAAAAAACCACTAATTGATTAATTATACGAATACTTTACAGCATACTTGACTTTAAATACGTTCTCATCTCATAGGGCTACAGATTTATCTTCGAATTATACTGGTTTCTTTATTCAAAAATGAAAACTGAAAATAAAATGTGATATCTATACCAGTAAAAATAATATCATTACTGCTACATCGTTATTCGAATGAATATTATAATGGTATGAGGCACACAAGATTTTACACAAAAGTTAATCATATTTCAATAATATCTAATTATTTATGTTTTATAGACTGACCACGTTCAGAACTGTGATTTTGTAAAGGTATAAATGATATTTTTATTATATTTAGTGTCATTTTAGACAGAATACATGTAGGTAAATTGTTTTAAGCGACATATTTTGGACACAAAAATTTATTTAATGATAATATTTTGGCTGTGCTCAAATTAGAATAACTTTTTTCAAAATGTTCTCCTTTTGTGAAAAATGCTTCTCATTATAATAATATTTTGCCTTGTATATAGCTCTCAGACCTCTGTACAGAGGCTCAACCAGAATTTTTGAAATATATAACTTAGAAGGGGGTTTATTCATATTTTACGACAACAGAGGGGAGCAATTTTAAGAAAAAAAACGCCACGAATTATATTTCAATGGGTGGTAACTCTGAAAATAATGTGAATTTTTCAAAAATTCTTGTTGAACCTCTGTAGAGAGGTCGGAGCTATATACAGGCAAAATATTATTATAACAGAAGCATTTTTCACAAAAGTGAGTAAATTATTTAAAAAAGATTATTCTAAGTTAATTTTGCCAAAAATATTGTATTTAAATATTTTTTTGTCAAAAGGTCCTTAAAACAATTTTATGCATGTATTCTAATCTGAGTGACACTAAATATCATGCAAATTATCCATTTATGCGCTTTTTTAAAATCATGGTTCCGAACGTAGTCGCGGATACCTTAAAAATACTCAGTCAGAAAAGCACTATACTTTTATTCAATTATAATAAATTTTTCAAATAAAAGAATAATGTAATAATACAGCTACAGCATAATTTTTGCTCGAACTATTGTCCAAGTAGAAACTTCTTTAAAAAAGTACCAGGCTATACTTGAATAGCCTAGGGATAAAGCTTTAATATTAATAAGTGTAGGAAAGGAATTTTACGCTTTAGTGCAAACTACGTAGCGTAAAATTCCCCTTTTGTCGCTTGAATACCTGTTCGCATGACTCCTTATAAGGAATTTATCTTAAAGAAGCAGCCTCTAATATCTCATCATAAACTTATCGCATCTTGACACATTAATAAGTTTTTTCCAGCGGTATTAATGAGATTTTGTTCCAAATAAACAATACTAGTTTTAATAGTTCCTTTATAAAATGAAACAGTGGCCTCAAAAACCAATATATCAAAGGAAAAAATCATTTTGCTCATAAAGTAGAAGCGTAAAATTAATTATATAATTATAATACACACACACACATATTGTTTCCAAGACGTAATTGAAATTAATCAAGTTCGATTGCAAGATCAAGAATGTAATTAATAGTTAAAATTAATACATTCTATAAAATATAATAAGTATATTCTAAATATATATCATTTTAGAACAGTAACAAAATATTCTGAAATTTCATTTTGTATTTATGCATAATTTGTATAAAATGATTTTTCATACTAATAGAAGCGTTTAACATTGATGTTCTAATTAGTTCTAGCTCTAAATTTCTAAGAATTATTTTAATAGTTTTTTGGCGATTTTAGAGCAACCAAAATCAGATAGAACAGAGAATTTAAAAGAACCTCATAGCTAATGCATAAAATAAAAATATTTTTTTTTTAAAAAAAAAGAAAGATTATTATTTTACAACACGAACATAAATATGTAATTGTGTGAGCAATAATTATTCATTTTCTTCCTTTTGGGAGAGAGGTAGGAGGTTAGTTAAAGATTTAAGATATCACACTGATAATAAAAAAAACATGTTTCGATGTAACCAATTAGTCTTTTACAATGCATGTAAAAGACTTCAATTAATCTATTTACATAAACAATACACATTAACAATGCCGGTACCAGCAGCTTCTATCGGCCACATTCATCTTTAAAAACAAGTAATATAAAAAAATAGTTTTTAAGTCAATTCCAACTTAGATCAACAACGAAAATTTTTATTTTAGCTACATTTATTAAATAGTAACAATTAATATAAATATCTATATACATAAGACAGAATCACAACATTAAGTGGTAATTAGTTTTTTTTTAATTATAATTAATTATTTAATTTCAGTCCAACTGAATGCTTTAACACGTGAGAAAAAAACCTTTTCAAGTTTTGACACAAGTCGCCAACGTGGCTGTGTTTTTGTAATTTAAATAATTAGTTTTAATCTATTAATTTTATTAAATATAATTAAATTGGTTGTATTGTCATCATCCAAAATGATCCTGTATGTAAAAAATTTCAGCTCAATTCAGCGCTTTAAAATGTATTTTATTAACGATTGAAAATTCCACCAAGATAAATAAATAAATATACAAATATATAAATAAATAAATATACAGACAGTGCGAGCTAATAGTAGGAATTGAATAAAACATTTATACTTAAAAATCTAAAAAACACACACACAATGCATATAAACTCCAGATTTATTACTAGAAATTCCAATCAAACTTATTTCAATTAACAGAAAGTGAATTGATGATGTGAAGCTTTTAATTAATACAAATTATTTTTCACGTTATTGCATCACGTAAGACGCAACAAACTAATTATCATAATTATTAAAATGGGAAATAAATGAATGTGCAGAAAATATTGACACTTTAATTCCCTGAAAATAAATTGTCTCAATTAGTAACCTGGTAAATTAGTAACCTACTTGGTATCAATCTGCAGGAAGAAATAAAAATACCGTCACATAAAATCGTTTAAAGAGTTCTTTAGAAGACTGTGCAAGGAAAACAGTATTTTTTCCTCAATATATAAGTAGTGCATAGAAGAGGACTGGAAAGCATATAACAATTTTTTAAAACTGCTATAACAGAAGACTACAACGAGACATCTTTAACTTTTGCAAGCAAAAGCAACAATAAAAAACAAGACAAAAGGCGATAAATTTTGAAAAACTCTTTCATTAATACAGTGAAGTTGGGCTTAAGGCATTTTTATGGGTTACCTCATAAAATTTTTAAAAATGTACATGTTAAACAAACAACGGGAGTAGACAATGCATCCAAATGGTATTGAATGATTGAGAAATTGTAGTAAACCGGGTGTACATGCAGATCACAAACCACCTGCTCTCTAGCCTTGAAAATGACATGTGGTATCAAAAGTTGATAAGAGCAATCATGTGCTTACTAAAAGTCACATTTTTTAAAAATCCTTTAACTCCATTATATCATGCCCAACTGTTTCAATACTTTTACTTTGCGATTATCACAATCTGCATACCTTTTTTTCTTATTTATAACTTAAAAATGATAGCTGTTTAAGATACCTTTAACGCTTTATCAAAAAATTTGAAAAGACAATTCAAATATGAAAAAATACGTCTGAGTTATATATATATATACACGTTTCAGAATTTCTAGAGTTTGTGGAAAGATAAAATGTACGACATTTATATTAATGTTTCGGAATTTCTACTTACGATTTCAAAAATTTAAACTATATATTTATTTAAAAGAACTTTTTTAATGGGGGTCGGACGATATCTGTGTTTCCCCTCTTTCATTCCCAACGATATTTTTCCATTTGGGGATTTGTCTTAAAATTTCCAGATCTTTATAAAAATAATTAAAAATTCTTGTCTATATACTTAATTGCAATGAAATGGATGCAATAATTTAGATTTGAGAAAGTAAGGTCAAATGCCATAGAATAGATACAATATTCACAAAATTTCAAATGATTGACAGAAAGGAGCCTTAATTATGTGTGTGTTGAGTTGAACATTAAATACCCAAAATTCATTTAATACATATCTTAAGTTATGTTCAGGACATAACATTTTGACAGTAATTTATCAGTATTAAAAAGCATATACATATGGCATTTATATATTGTGCCATTCAAATTCATGTTTAATATGAATAAAATAATAGCAATACACAATTTATTACAGTGGTGGCACAAATTGTGGATACTTTTTTAAACTGTTATGTTTTTTTTTTAAGTTCGTATGCTTGTAGGAAATGTTACGTTGCACAAAATGTAGTCTTTTATAACATTTTAAAGAGAATCTAATACTAAATTCCATACAAAAAACAAAATTCAATTATTTGCAACGTAAAAAAGTTCTGCTGCAATAACTATCGATATACGTTACATACTGATGATAGCAGTGAGTTATCAGTGCTTAGTGGGGTAGCCTTTTTATTTTGTATTACAGCTCCACGTCGGTGTTTCATTGAGCTGAAAATAGTTTTAAGCTTATTAGTTACTTTTTATTCCATGAGTACCTCATTCGGACAAGAGTTTTCAAACGGTGCCACAAGTTTTCGATAAGATTGAGGTTGGGACTGTTTCCTGGCCAGGGCAGCAACCCAATGGTCTTAGAACGATACCAGTCTTTCGACTACTTTACTGAATGACAAGGAACAGAATCTTGCTGAAAAATAAATGAAGCATTGTTGGTAAATAGAACCCTGATGGAAGGTAGAAATATGGGTTTTAGAATTGTGTCTACGTATTTTCTGACATTCAGTGTCCCATTGATGATATGAAAGCGACCGATACCATCTGCTCATATGCATGACTAAATCATGAAACTATGTGGGTACTTCACAGTTGCCTGGATGCAGTCAGGATGTAGCTTTTCTCCTATTCTACGTCGTACATATTTTCGGTCATCGCAACCGAATAACGATACCCTAGTTTTCTCCTGATTGTTTTTGAACTGACAGAGACGCCAGCATCATTCAGATAACTTCTGATGACCGTTGATGACATTCTTTTATATTGGAGACATAGTATTTTTGTTCTTCTGTCAACAACAGACATGGTGCATCTTTTTCGGCTTTTTCCTACCTAGTTTTGTATTAAATTTGTCTTCCTGACGTCTTAAACAAAACTTTCAGTCTCCAGTTGTAGTCACTGAACAACCCACCTGTCTTGCAAGTTTAATATAGGAAATACCACTTTCTCGTTACATATCTCTTTCTAGGTGTCTAATCTACTCTTTTATTTGATGGCATTGCTCTTTGACTAAATATCATTGTTGTCCTGGCCAGGAAACTGTCCTGACCTCAATCCTATCGAAAACTTATGGCACCATTTAAAAACTCTTGTCCGAATGAGGTACCCATGAAATAAAAAGGAACTAATTGTAGATATAATTATTTCCTGGTATTATGTAATAACGAAGGAGAAGCTTAAAACTATTTTCAGCTCAATGAAACATCGATATGAAGCTGTAATACAAAATAAAGGCTACCCCACTAAACACAGTATTTAGCGTATATCGATAGTTATCGCAGCATAACTTTTTTTGCGCTGAAAATATTTGAATTTTGATTTTTGTATTGATTTCAGTGTTAAAGTTTCTTTAAAATGATATAAAACACTTCGCATTTTGTGCAAAGTATCATTTTCTGTAAGCATACAAACTTAAAACAGCAATTTTCAAAAAGTGTTCATAATTTTAACCACCCCTGTATACACAAGCTTCTATTTCATGAAATATTGTAATTCTTTGTATCTCTGAACTGTTTTTATATACTAGGAATATAGCCACTTATATACAGGTTTCAAGTAATAATTGTTTGAAATTTTAAAAAAATCGACAATGAAATACTTATATGGAAGCAATATTTTTCTGCAATTAATTTATATTTTTATTCTTTTAAAAAAATTTACATAGGGAGGACCTGATCCTTTTGCCTAAATTTTCAACAATTACTTTGAAAACTACAGGTTATCTGAATGTTTCAGATCACTCTTGGTATTGCAATTTCTATTTAATTTTGAATTAACTTTTTATACTAATCGGTTGCGAAGTAAAAAAAACCCATGAAAGTATTAATAAGAAAACTTTTCCTAAGCCTCTGAAAGTTTCTCAAAAGTATTTTCACTTTAAGGTATCCGACTATGTTCGGAATCGAGATTTTGAAAAAGCTTACAAACGAATATTTTTGTAATGTTTAGTGTCACTTAGATTAGAATAGACGTATAAAATTGATTTAAGAACATTATTACAGTAAAAAAAATATTTAAATGTATTATTTTGGCAAAAAATGAACATATAAATATCTATTTTCAAAACATTCTTTTTTCATGAAAAATGCTTCTATAATAATAATATTTTGCCTATTTATAGCTCAGACCTTTGTGCAAAGCTTAAACTAGGATTTTTGAAATATATAAATTAGAGGTGATTTATCCGTATTTTAATGCATCGGAGTGGAAAATTTTTAAAAAAAAAAAACACCAATAATTATTTCAGTTGGTAGTAACTCTGAAAATAATGCGAATTTTTCAAATATTCTAGTTCAGGCTCTCTGAAGAAGTCTTAGCTATGTATAAGCAAAATATTATTATAGAAACATTTTTCATGAAAGGAGAATATTTCGAAAAAAGATATTTCTAAGTTTATTTTTCACCAAAATATTGTACTTAAATAATTTTTTACTGTAATAATATTCTAAAAACAATTTTATACATGTATTCTAATCTAAGTGACACTAAATACTAAAAAAATATTAGTTTGTACGCTTTTGCAAAATCACTGTTCCGAACATAGTCGGATACCTTAATCATCCATCTAGTTATAAAATTCTATAAAGTAACTAGTTATAAATGTTTATTTCAAAATCACCATATATTACAGACTAGCTGAATGGCTCGGCTTTGCACGGGCTTTCTCTTTCCCTGATGACGCCAGCAATTATGTGTGTGTGTTTGTACGCACGCAATGTGTGAGTGATTTCTAAAATTATTTCATTAAATTTCCCTTTTTCGAAACTTATTCCACATATTTTCGATTTAAGACAGGTTTATCCCTCTCTCTCTCTAGCCCGGCATAACACGGGGGTTTTTTTTAGTGTAAAATTATTGTTCCCTCTTCCCCTCCCCCTCACAGATAAGATACAGCTTCAAATTTCGATGTATGACTTTTAAAAACAATATTGCATTAGTTACAAAATTATTAATGTGAAGCAATAAAAAGAAAACGATTATAATGCTAAGAGTAAAACAAAAAACTTTCATCATTTTTTTTTAATAATAGTTAGTTTCTAAGAAACTAAAATAATATAATAAATTTCAGATTTTCATGAATCAATCAATCGTTACGTACAGTTAGCTTAAAAATGTCTCTGAAATGTATTTTTATCCATAATAATAGACGATGTACTTTTTAATTAACAAATAATTAATTTAGTAATGAAATAATAGAAATAATTCTTTTAAAAAACATATATATATTAATTAAAATCCATTTTCTATAAGTAATAAATAAAAGAAAAATTTATAGATAGCTATAGAAACGATTGCTTTTTTTTAATGCTTGAATAAACATATATATATATAAGTTATAAAAAAACAGTATGGGGGAAAGCGTAGATATATATTTACATGTACTGAAAAAACATTTAAAAAGGAAAAAAACTAACTGATAAAAACATTTTGATATTTTATTTTAATTTCATAGTTTTTCCTTCCACAGTCATTGTTACAAATTTTGTGTAATGAATGCTTAAAATAGTGTAAATAATTTATAACAGGAAGTGTAATACTTTTTGTTGTATTTATTTTATGTTAAAATCTTGCCACCACCTCTCCCTTCGAAATCTAGTTTTATTATGAAATAAAAAAAATAGTGATTACACTGATGAACGGAATAAATTAAAAGCGAGAGCGCACTGAGGCATGGCGTAGACAAAACAAAATGAATAACAAAGATAGATGAATGCTGTCACAGGCTTTTTGCAAATGGCATAATTTTTCCTACTTTCTTGACAATTGTCGTTATATTTTGAAAACTTCTCGCAATATCTTTATAAATTATAGCCTATGTGTTATTCTGATTTATAAGCTATAGTATTGTAAAGTTTCATTAAAATCCATTCAGCTGTTTTTGCGTGAAAGACGACCAAACATCCTCACAAACTTTCGCATTTATAATATATATTAGGATTCAATATTCCTTCAAGACTATTTGTTAAGCTAGCAAAAAGATCATTTCATATCAGCCACTGTTTAGTTTAGCCTTATGGACAGAACCAGATGTTTATACAAAAGAAGAAATTATATGACTAATATTTTAAGAAATTATTTAAAAAAATAAAATAGTAAAACAAAATTTTCAATTCATGACAGCATGTATTTAAATTGTATTTGTTTGAAAAGTAAAATGTTCAGAAGTCACATTTACAAAAGCTTCTAAAGTATTAAGATTATTTAATTTCTAGTGATATGCAAAACTATTTTCTTATGTTATATTAAGAAACCTATTGGACAAATTACTAATATATTTTTTAAATAAAATGCTTGTTTTTAATTTTAAATATTAAAAAGATTATAATTCTCTTTTAAAATCTTCTGTGTTATTAGAACAATTTTTATTAAATTTTACTAAGCTTATTAAGTACACTACTTTTTTTCCATGCAATTTTTATGTATGTAGACTCTTTAATTTTGTGTTGATTTTTGAATCAGCTACTCTACTTTATATTCTTTTACTGACATAAATGGTTTTAATAATGAAACAGTAATGTAACAATTCTCAGTTATGTAGAAGGTATGTAGCAAAAATGCTATATTTTCCACAAATTCACCTTATCTAGATATATTAGGAATTTAATATATTAATTATTAAATTAATATCTCTTTATCTTTAAAAACACATAATAAGTTTTTCTGTTTGAAGATATAAATTTTCCCATCATCATAGCTCACATTTAATGTGGATAAAAATCTTTTTCAAAAATATAATACTCAAAGAAATCTCTACAGTATGCATGACTAACATTTTTCTCACTTGTATAGTCATGTATTATATATTTTGAATATATCTATTTACAATCATTACCCAATTACTAATGATATTTAAAACTGTTTTTTACATTTCTTTTCACAAATACAATAAATAATACATTAAGTGCAAATTTTGGTCTTATAATAAAACAGGTTACATTTTTTTATAAGGCAGAAGACATAACTGAAATGTAGATCTAATCATTTATTACATACAAGTAACTTATAAATTCTTATTAATAAAATACTTCTCTAACATAACATGATTATAGAATATTGGATAGACCACAAAATATCTAAAAGAATTAGTTTCATCAATCATTTACATTTTCCTGACTGTAAAGTGTATTTTGAAACCCTTTTATACTTATATAAATTTTAAATAATTTTTAAGCTGTAAAGTCAAAGAAAATAGCACATAAAACTTCTAAATTAGAGCCTGCATCAGGAACAAAGCTATTGCTGTATCAGTGACATAGGGCTCCCAAGCTACAAGGGCCCAAACATGCATATGTACATCCTAAATTGTTAATAGTCCTATCATCAGAGCTCCCATTAGTAAAGGGTACTACCCCCAAGGAATTTCGATACAGGGTCCAGTCAGAACCAGCTACGCCAGTGACCAGCAAGATTAGTAAAAGAAAAAATTTTCACAATGTTTTCAGAAACATTAGTTTATTTTTTTTTAAAATTATAGCTATTTAATCTTTTAAATAAATATTGCACAACTAAAGAACCATTTGTTTTTCTATATTAGAAATTATATTTCAAAGTTTAAAATTAGTGTATCAGCAGCATTTATAATGCAAAATTTTTATAAATATTACCTACCTGAGGTATCCATTTATAACAACAAAACATATTGTTAAAGTCACACAGCAAGACTAATCGAATTCTTCTTTCTCTTACAAAGCTTACTAAAAAATGAGCTGATTTTTTACTCCAATAAGAACATTCCAGCAAAAAGGTTAAAAGAGCATAAGCAGATGAACAAACACACACCCTCACTAGTGACAATATTCTTCCAATGACATGAGCAGCTAACTGCTTCTCAGCTGTCCGAACACCTGACATATTGTAATGTATCTAGAAGCTTATACAGCCTCTAAACATAGAAATAAAAACACATATCATGAAATTATAAGAAAGATTTTGATGGCTCTTTCCCCAATACGAAATATATATTCCTAATAAATTATTCAAATAGATTTCAAATTCCTGGTAAAATATTGAAAGACCCAATTCAAAATTGTAGAGAAATTATTTATGCATCAATCAAATCAAAATGTAAACAGTTAGTTTGAAAATTCTACTCCTCACAAAATTAAGCACAGATCTCTTTATTATAAGAAAAACACCTTTAATGAATTTTTTAAATATTACTTTTTCACCGTGTTTTTTGTACTATCAGCATCAATTAAGTTCAAAAATATAATTTCAATCTGTAATTTGACAATTATATTCTTTGACAAAACTTTATATTTTTAAAGACAATTTAAGAAATTTATTAGAAAAAATTGGTTCCAGTTACATGTAATAAAAAATAAAACTTTCCTGCAATTCAATTATTTTTTTCCCTTACAAATCCAAAAACAAACAGTATAGTCACTATTTTTCATTACAAAATGATAAGATATTTTGCACCTATTTACAAAATATTACCTAGAGAAAAAAATGTAACAGAATTAAAAAAAACTTTGGCTAACATTTTGATGAAAAGAAAAATATTTTGAGAGATTTCATTCCATTTAAAATTAAAATTATTTTCTTCCAGAAGCTAATTTTCTTTGCTTGCATGTCATTCAAAAAAATGCTAAAATAAGAGAGAAAAAATTTTCTCAAATCATTTTTCTAGTTTTAAAATAAATACATTATAAACTGAACAGTAATTTTCATGAATTGAATCAAATGAGAAATCATGGTCCATATACTTTGGCTTTTCTCCTTTAGAGCAAAATAAATTTAAGTAAAAAATAATGCTGTACAAAAATCTAACTTCTAAAGGAAAGTATAATTAAAAAATAATTTATAAATTTATATAAATAAATGAATACAAAATGCACAAAATGGTTCCAACACTGTATGTTTAAAATATTCTTGAGGGAATGTATTCTTCAAAAAATAAATCATAGTAAGCAATTTTTTTAAAAAATTACATAATTTACTATTATTTATTGTTATTTAACAAATATGGTTGCTTTATAAGAATATATATTTTGTTCTGTAACAAACAAATTTTGTGTAAAAATTCGAAATATAAAAATAAACAAAACTGTAAATAATTCAATTATAAAAATTCCCCAATAAAAGCATATATAAAAAGTTGAAAGGTATTTCGAAGAGCTAAGAAAATAACTGATTTCATTATAGAATTAACCAGCCAAAAGTACTACATAAAATTAACTTCAGTATTAATTTGAAGAATCTTTAAAATTAATTAAATTTAAAACTTAATTTTCAATATTTTAAGAAAGAATCAACTTAAAGAATATTTCGAAGCACTATTTGTCAGAAAAAATAATATTCATATCATAGAAATCCATTTTCAACTTAGGTATTATTTATTCTATGTAAGATTCACACACACACATTGACAAACTGATTTATATGAAAAAATAACATTTTAATTCATCGATTATTTCAAAAATACATATTCAGATTAAAAATTATACTCATGCATATCCTGAGCTTTCCAAACCTTCCAATAGCTCTAAATTTATATTATTTTTCCCCTCAGTAAAAAAGACCAGAATTTGAACAAATTACATCATTAATTATTAGCTATGCAGCACTCTATTTAAATTTTATCTAGTATTTATATAGTTATGTTTTTTTCAAAGTAAAAGAAAAAATAACATCCACTACAATACTACAAGACGTATACAATTTCTATTCTTTATTTAATACTGCAATATTTTTATTATTGTGTAGTATAAAAAGTTATATATTAATTTTCGAAGAAACGATAGTATGAATTTATATATAATACAGCTATTTAAAATATCAGACTCAATTTGCAAAATGTCAATTTTGAATATTTGTGTAACTTCCAATCCATTTTAAATGATCCAAAAAGTTAAAAATAAATAACTTTTGGGCTAAAATTAAGATATAACGCCTTAATATATAAAATTTGATTGATTATATTTCATACAATTTCTGCCAAACACCTAAAATTCGCATTTTTAAAGCGACAGAAAGACAGATAAGAAAAACATGTAATAAAATGAAAATTATAAACGAAAAAAAAAAGGATCATTTGATTTTAAATAAATTAGTAACAAAAGCAAATAGAAAAATCAAGAACAAATATAAACGGAATATATATTTTTTACTTACCGGTTTTCATCTACTCATTTGACATTACATAGATGTCAAAACTCAAAAGCGCCAGAGATTTTTGTTTCTTTTATAAATTCAATCAAGACATCCTCAAATCGATTTGTAATTGAAACAAATCAATGCATACATAATGTTTTTAAAAAAATCATCAAAATATGTACGATTTTTACAAAATTCCATGCTCACATGTTGATATACCTGCATAACAGAATAAAAAATGTTACTCAGTGCATGAGTACCAAAATTCAAGACACCGGTCGTGCTTTTCCTCTTCGGAGAATCTCTGCCCTTGGTGTTCTACTTTCTTGCGTCAATGTGAACAGACTACCAGAAATGGCGTACTATCGCTTCTTTAGCGATTATTTAAAATGGAAGCCCGTTAAGTCATTGTTAATTTATTATGGCAAACCTATATTATTTCGCCAACGAGTCTAATGACTTGTCAAAATAAATGTCAACTAATTTTTTCTCCAACAATCGCGTGTCTTTTCATAAAAATAACCTATTGATTTAAAGAGTGAAAAATACATTACCCAACCAATCAATTGCTAATATTTTTTTTGTATTTTTCTGTGAAGAGTTTTAAGTGTTTGTGGATAATTTCGGAAAAAACGTTTAACCACGGCTCGTAAATTTCTTGTATGGCGTCAGTTTTTTTTATATATAATTAATGTATAAGTTGAAAAAATTATTTCAAAGAAATTTATCGAAACATTATACACTTTTATTGGATTTAAAAGAATAAACTTTTTCAATATTAAGGTAGAACTTTGAATATTTTGATTGCATTTTTTAAAATATTTTCTCACCACAAAAGTCATATTAAAAATTATACATTTTTTTACATAGATTTTTTTTTTTCCTTTTTTTTAATTCATTTCCACCTGTCCTCCAGTTTATTCTTTTTCTCCTCTTCCATTCTTGCCCCATTTTTTTTCCAAATGGTGTTGTTCTTTTTTATAACAAACAAAAAAATTTATTAAGATTTGTGTATACCATCAAAAAACTAAAAATTCTATTTTAAAAAGCTTTTTTACTTGATCTGTTATGTACATTTTTTATTAAAAAAAATCGTGTTTTAATTAAAAACCTTGAAGCTTTCTAATCTTTATTAATAATTTAAAGCAAAAATATTTACCGTAGTTTTTTTTTTTTTTAATTTTGTATTTTGTTTGCTGGCGTTAGTATAAACTAGGTGACAGCGCTCGGAACTTTGATTTTAAAAAGAGTATAGAAAATGATGATAATTGTATAAAAATATAATTAAAATGTTTATAAGAATAAAAAATATACATATAAATATATATATTAAATATATATATATATATATATATATATATATATATATATATATATATATATATATATATATATTTAACCACAATTTTTGGCATAAAACGAAGAAAAAAATATGACTTTTCCAAACATTCTCCTTTAATAAAAAAATGCCTCTATAATAATAAGATTTTGCTGTATATATTGTATATGATTTTCGAACAGAGGAATATCTGACATACATAACTCAAAAGTGAATTTATTCCCTTCCACAAATATTTTCAAAACATTTTTTATAAAAGAAGAATATTTTGAGAATATGTGTCATTCTCTCTTTCTTCATTTTTTGCCAAAAACTTAATTTAAATATTTTTATAGTAATAATATTTTTAAAACAATTTAATACGTATTTTCTAATTCAGCTGACACTAAATATCAAAAAAATTATTCATCTATACGTTTTTACAAAATCACGGTTCTGAACGTAGCTTTTTAAATTCGACCTTTTATTCTTTTTATCAAATCATAACATAATTATAGAGAGTATAGTTTAACCTTTACAATTACCTGTGCCTACCTATAAGAAGTATAACTTTTAATTCTTGTAACATAAATATTTCAATTAATTCCTTTAGCAAATGTTATAGATGAAGCCCCAATTCTTTATTGAAAAAAAGCATTGCAATTTAAATTTAAATAAATTCGTTTTCTAGTTTATTAATATTTTACTAAGGAAAAGCATTTCCAATTTATCAATCAGTAAGACTTCACAACTTTTTTTTAGCTACATTTTTTTTAATTATTATTAATGATAAAAAAGTAAAAATAAATATTTGAAGTGAGTTTTCTTAATAACAATTCGAAAACTCAATTCTAGTTTTTTGTCGCTGCTAAAATAGGAAATAAAATGTTCAGAAAAATGAAAGTATGTCACTGTAAAGAAAATAACAAATAAAGACTTTTAGTCCATTTAATTAAGGATGTAGAAAGGAAGAAAAAAGAAGAAAATTAATTGGAAGGAAATTTCGGTAATATTTTTAACCGATAATATATTTAATGTGTGCTTTTATTTCTCATACTTCTCAGACAAAGGAAAAGAAATTCTTATGTAAACCTCTGAAACCAATGTTGCGGAACACTTTAAGATACTGCACCAAAAATTTTAATTAGATTAAAAAATATGATACATTTTTCAAAGAAATATTACGAAATTGGATCACAGAAAAGATTTCCTTTTTTTAAAATACGTTTTTGTGTGTTTTTAATAAAAGATTTTGATTTGGAATTTTTTTTTAAACTAAATTATTCGTGTTTTTGCATAATCACAATTATTTATGCTTTTTGATTAACATAAATCCAAAAACCATTTTAAAAAAATATATTAAACGTATGCTATGTATATACAGGAGTCCAAAATGCATAAACAATTTTTATTTACAATTTTAAAAAAAAATACTTTCAAGTAATTTGCTAGAAGAAAAACTACAAACTGTGTAGAATTCCAGAAGCCAACTGGATCAATTAACTTCTGTAAAAACATTAATTTTTCTCGGAACTTTCAACACCATTGAATTTTACTAAAATTTAATTGAAAATGCAAGTATTTTTAAAATTAAACAAAGAGTACTTAAGGATTTTTCTGTAATACAGCAGTTTTAATAAAATGAAAATGAGATGTTATTAAAATAAGGCTTAAAAATAAATAAATGAAGTTTGAAAATTCCGAGAAAAATATAATGTTGAACTAAAGTATTCACGCAAGAGTTTATTCCCTCTGAGATGTTTAGGATACTTTAAAAGAACATTTTAAAAAAAATCATTAAAAATTAGAATTTTTAAAAAAAATTTGGACTCAAAAAGAACATTTTATGAGTATCGCAATAATAATAATAACAATAATAATTCTAACTCTTTAAAAACTAAATAACAGTCTTAAAATTCTGATCACTATTTTGATCATAATGTAAAGAATTTGGTCTTTTCCGACTGAAATAAATTATAATGGAATATTTTTATGTATTTCTGTGTGTGTGAATATGTGCGTGTGTAAAGAGAAAGAAGCTACCAAAAAATATTGTACATAGCGGAAATTTGTACAAAAAGCCTGCACCACAGAAATTTAACTGGAGGGTGGGGGAGGGGGGGGAGATAAAATGCAAATAGACATCTAAAGAGAGCGTCTATTAAATATGATCGAACATTAAAACACATTTTTGAATTAATAAATTTATATTATCATCGACCACTTTTTATTTTAAATTTTTGCATTATGGTAACTTTAAAATATCGTTTGGTATAAATTCTCTTATTTATTTCGCAAAAATATTCTATTTAATATCAGAAACGTCTTAATAATTATAAAAAACAACGAATGACTATCGAAAACTGTTATTTTTCATTAAACAAGTAAATCGTATAGTTTACTGAATTATTAAATTTATCCCTTTCGACTGTTTACTGTGAGATAAAGAGTTTTAAAGAGGAAAATAGAATCGAAAACTAGGGAAGTGACCGGCCATTAAAGCTACCTCAAGAGATTTATTGTAAAGAAAGTTGAGAAGAATCTTTGTTTGAACGCTGTAAAAATTTATACTTTAATTTCACTTGAAATTGTACGACGTACTGCTACTATATATAATATATATCGTTAAAGTATATATACATATTTAATAATCATTTTCAAAAAACGCACTTAATTTAGATTATTACTTATTAAGTTACAAGAAATTAAAACAATGGACAGTTTAAATTGTATAAATATAGTTATGCTTCGTTAGAATTTTTGAATTTTTCAAATAATAAAATATCAAATATAATTAGAATAATAGAATTTACAAGTAAATAATAATAGACGTCGACCTCAATTAGCTTTAACATAGTACTGTGCACACAGTGAAACACTTTTTTTTTTTTTTACATATAATATTTATAATAAAAGCAATTTAAAAACTCAAATTAGGTATGCTGACATTAAAAAAAAAATAGATGAGTAAAAAGGGGATATGAAATTCAAAACTGTGTTTCTCTTATTTTTAGAACACTTTCAAAATGAAATAATTCTAAAACTTTTAATCTGGGTGACGTTTTCTACCGCAAACATGCGAACGATTTTTCTGAGAAGAACTAATACACATAAAACAGTTAGCAGTTCCTTTCTGTAGAAAATTCACTTCAGGGAAAACTGCGATAAGCGATTTCGGATAGTAGAAAAAAATTTAATGAGAATATAAACATTATTCTAAGTCAATTAGAAAAACTATTATTATTTCAATATGCAGACTTCAATAACTTCAATTGAACACTTATATATATATATATATATATATATATATATATATATATATATATATATATATATATATATATATATATATATATATATATATATAAAACTATTTATTTAGTGGCATTTAAAAAAAAGTTAAAAGTAGACTTACCATTTCAGTTTTCATTTAATAAATAGTATAAAATGAAAGTATTCTAAGATTACAGATTTTATTTTGTACACTGCGTAAATAGATAACAGAACAATGTAAAATAAACGCAATAGCATACCTTTTTGTAACAGATTCTATTGAAGACGATGGAGTTTGTTATAAGCACACTAAAGCTTCAGTCTTCTGTTGATGACTTGAGATGAACCTTTGTAAAAAGTTTATTGTATAATTTTAATGAGATATAAATAAAAATTAATTAATTTATAAATAGAAGATTTCCCCGCAATTGCATCCTACACACTATTGCTATTGTTAAATTTTATGACTTATTATTATATCAAAAAGGCAGATGATCGGTTAAATTTATTTTAAGTCAGTACAACTGAGAAAAGTACTGTAAATTCGGATCTATTTAGAGTTGGGGAATGAAATAATTTCAATTCGTTTGTTTTTCAGGACGATTTCCAGATTTCATTATAGCAGAGATTTTGTTCAATATAATTGAAACTTACGAACAGGACATCCGGTATAAAAATTAACAAGTACATTTATCTGCATAACATTTTCTTTTATATAAGTGACAAACTTTTAAAAAAATTTTCGTTTTTGCGTGTGAGGCATTGATAAGACGAAAAGGGATTAATCAATTTCTGACTGTTCAGTAAAAGTTACGAAATACAAAAAAAAAAATGAAAGTGAAACTTGGAGACTAGTCAGCTCTTGGTTGATTATATGCAATACAAATCTTCCATTGTACAAAAAAAAATTCTGGACATCGAAAAAAATTACTGGTAGACGAAATGGAATTTTTCTTTTTAGAGAGATGAGATTCTATGAATATGTGCCATGAAAGTGCGAATTTAATAAAAAATCAATCTATCAAGTAGCTTGTGGGCAGTCTGGAATAGGATTTCCTGATACTGACTTTTTAATTCAAATTGATCCTAGAGTCTTTGGGCCATATTATGAGACACATTAAAATGTCTATTAGTACGGTTGTAATAACCTTTTTCCTGTCCATTCGATTACCTATCTAAACGAATTACGTAAAAGACATTTCTTAGAGATGGTCGATAATAAGTACTAACAAAAATGACGATCAATAAGCATAAAAAAATTCCATACTTATTACAAAAGTGGGTTATTCAAAGTTCTCAACTGGTATACAAAGGTTAACAATTTAAAAAAAAATAAGGGTGGGTACAGTGGCGCACACAAGGGGGATGTTCTAGGGGTCCGGCCCCCCAAAGCCCTTGATTTTTTTTCCCAATTGATTATAATTTTAAGTATATAATACGTAAAATTTAATTAAATATTTGTTTTTAATGATTATTTTTATTAATTAATACTAATTATTTATTGAATAATTAGTTTTTTACTGTTTTTTGTTCCCAAAAATCGACAAAATCAAAAAGGAGCATGATACAAGAATGGTGGACTTTCGACCCTGGACCCCCTTGGAAAACTTCTGTGTGCACTACTGGGTGGGTACTATTGTTTCATATGTTTTCATTAAAGTTACTTATGATTACTTCATATAAACCATATTTTTGTACCTTTACTTTCTCTCTTTTAATAGTAAAAGCAAAAAACAAAAACAAAAAACCATTCTTTACTTTTAAGAAACTACTGTATTTATTATTTTCATTTCTTCAATTTATTTATTTATTTATTAATATTTTTGGAATTTTAAGAGCCCTCCCTTTTATTGACAATGAACAAGTAAATAATAAAGGTTAACATTGTTATTTAACAAATTGTAAAGAGAGAGCGAACAGCATAAATATGAAATATATGCATAAATGTATGGGGCCACTTTTTTTTAATTCTTCACATCGTCAGAGCTTAAGTGCCTCCCTCTGGTGAGGAAACTGGGCGTCAAAATTACTTGCGACGATTGGTATTCCACCTATATGGTGCAGCATTAAAAAGAGATAACAGCTCCCGGGGAATGTACTAGATCTGTAATAGTAAAACACCAATCCACAGCACCATTAGAAATTTAAAGAAAAAAATTAATTCTGTATGGCGAGGATACAGCAAAAATGGCATAAGACAGTGTGACATCTAGAATGAGAAGATAAGTCAAAATGTTAACAAAACGGTGAGGATAAGACTGTGTAATAAATAAATGATTATGATAAGACAGTGAGGTAAATAAATGGTGAAGATACGACAATGGGATAAATGGGGAGTGAGAGTTATATTAACGTCGTACTATAAAGCAATACGAGGGCTATTGGAGACGGACCTCGTAATATTAAACCTCGGTCAAGTGACGAAGATGACACCTGAGCTGGCATCCCCCTCTCCAAACTGCCACACCACACAAACGGGAGGACATTGAACCTCGGATGATTTAATGTGGATCGACCCCCTCTTCTCGGTGGGTGAGATAAATGATGATAAGAGAAAAGGATGAATAAATTGTGAAGATAAGACAATAGGATAAATAAATGATGACGATGAGAAAAATGATAAGTAAATGGTGAGGATAAGGCAGCATGATAACTAAATGGTGAGGATAAAATAGTGCGATAGCTAAATAATGAGAATAAAACAATGTGAAAAGTTTATAAAATATGTGGTATAACTACAATAAATGGTTATGATAAGACAAAGTGAATTGAAAAATAACACACATATGCATTACGATAAACAAGCCTTATCAGCTAAAAAGTAAAGGCAATTGTTAAAGAATTAAATTATATGCAGTAAAATACGTTTAACGCGAAATCGCTTAAGACGAAATATCGGTTAACACGAAATAATACAACGGTCCCGACAAAAAACATATTTTCAAGCATTTTTTTCTTTTAACACGAAATGAAAATCGCTTAGCACGAAAACGATTTACCTTCAGGGAATGAACAAAAGAAGGAAAACATCAGCCGCGCAGGCAGATTTCAGAGGGGTGTGAAATGAAAAAGAGAAGTGGTTTCACATGTTTCGCATAAAGGAGGCTAACTTGGCTTTGTAATACCCCGGAATAGTCTGTGACACGAGCCATTTTGTTTTATCTTAGCTACTTTCTACAAATGCCACATAAAATCATCCAATCTCTCATCAGTTGGCTTTGAAATTCGGTTACAAGTACATCGCAGGGTGAGTAAAAACCAGTGAATTGGGTTCGAATTATTTTTTTCCATTTTAGAAGATTTTTTTTGCGAGCACAATCGCTCATGGGGAAAGCAAACTACGATTTGGCTTAAAATGAAGATGGAGCTTCTTAAGGTTGTTGATCAAAAACAGAAGAAGAAAACGGAAACCTGTAAAAATTTTGGCATTGCTAGCTCTACTTTATCAACAATTATTAAAAAAAAGAGAGAGCAAATTACGTAAATATTTGAACAGTTTTTTTACTAAACACATACACATAAATAAAATGTACTCCAATAAACTTAATTTTGTTGAATGTTTTTTTGAATATTCCTTAACACGAAATTCTTTTAACGCGGAAAAATGTTTCAGTCCGCTCAGTTTCGAGCTAAGCGATTTTTATTGTATGTATATTCTTTGCACGCAGAAATTGAAATTGGGTTTAGTATGAAACGTCACTGGTCATCTGGCCAATTAGATTCTACAATTTAGTTTTCTCTCTCGTTTTCGGAACACGCCTTTTCCTACTAAAACGTCAAAAGAGGATTAATTAGGGGGGGTGTCTCGACAAAGTATTGTATGCGCAAACTCAAGAGTTGCTCGAAATAAAAAAAAGTAAAAGAAACTAAGTTTTCTCCAAGTACAGTGTGTGTGATTTTCCAAATAAATATTATAATCTCAGTTAGACCTCTGCATAACGAAGTCGCTAAATCCCGCGAAAAAGTTCGTTATATGGAAAATTAGTTATACAGAGGTTCATCTTTTAATGTACTTTATATAAACCACATAATACAAATTTTAAATTCATAAACACTACATATTAAAAAAATAATTATTCACACCTTTTTTTAAATTAACTCTATTTATTTTATATATCTTAGCCACAAAAAAAAAAAAGAAAAAAAAAAAAGAAAGAAAGAAAAACTGCAAGAAAAACAAGAAAAAAGAATGTAGAAGAATTCACTGTATTTTCAACATTAAGAAAATAATTTTATACTAAAATTAATGAATTTTAAGGAAATTTTATAATTTAAAGCATACAAGTAATATTAAACATACATTATTTTATAATTAGAACATTTAACAACTCCACTGAGGGTGAAAGAGGATATCGAAGATGTTTCTAGTGAACTGGGCAATGGGGATTAAACAGTGGCGCACAAGGTGGGCCTGGGGTCCGGGCCCCCAAAAAAAGCCCTTTTTCCGATTGGTTATAATTCTAAGTATATAATACTTAAAATTTAATTAAATATTTGTTAATAATGATTAATTTTATTAATTAATGCTAATTATTTATTCAATAATTAGTTTTTTACTATGCTTTGTTCCTGAAAATCAACAAAATCAAAAATAGCATGATACAAGAATGGTGAACTTTCAACCCCGTACCCCTGAAAAATTCCTGTGTGCGCCACTGGGGTTTAAAAGGTTGCATTTCTTGGATGAAACGTCCAGAACTCTATTCCTCGGCGAGTTGGACCCTAAAAAAACCAGTTCAGAATTTATGACCACCATAAAATGTTTAAAAGAATAACTTGAAATTTCTTCATAAATACTTTAAAAAAGAACAAAAACTGAATCAAAAAAAAAGTTCGTTATATAAAAAATTTTTTCTATAGAGGTTTTTTTACAAAAAGTCGTGAAATGTTAAAAGGTTCGGGAAAAAAAGTTCGCTATATAGAAAAATTCGTAATATAGAGGTTCTACTGTATATATATAGCCCCTCCCATGAAAGGGGTCCATGTACACCATTGTCCAGTGGCGTAACGGAGAATATTATCCCCCCCCCCCCCTACAAAGTAAGGTTTGGGGACCCAAGACGAATCTTACAAAGGGTACGTATTTGACGTTAGCCTGACTTTGGGTCCCAAGGAATTCTGTCCCGCCCCGCAGTGCGGGGGTGAACTTGACACCTCAGCAACTGATGTCTCTTATAAATAAATAAGACCTAATTTTGTTATTTACGGAAAAGAATTTTTTAAAAAATGATATAGTGATTTCACACATAACAGTTATTATATCAAGAGAGATTATTTCAAATTATTTAATAATGATCTTTTAATCAACTAATTACAGTTACGAAAGAACATCCGTTGAAATCATTTAAATAATAATTGTGATTATTATTTATATTTAAGATTAAAAAGAGAGGAATAAACTTTCAATAGCAAATTTAAATCCACGTGCCTAGCAAGCGTAACTGTCATATGACAAAAACAATAAAGAATAAGAAAACAAACCACTTATTGTTCTCAAAAAGGTATTGTTACTCAAAATGGTATTTGAAGGAGCATTATCTCATTAAATACTCAAGAATCACTTTCTCACTTGTTGAAAGATTAGAAGGAAAAAAAAATGTAAATATCACGAGATTTGTAGCCATAAGTGAAGAATAAACATGATCCAATAATTTGAAGTGAACTTGTATTTCCACATTTTATTGTGAACACGTGCTTCATACTTTTATAATGATAATCTTAAATTCACAGAAAACTTGGGGGGGTTTGGAAAAGGGGGGTTAAAAAAAAAATAATCTTAAAATATACTTAAAAGCTGTTTTTAAGTCTTTAAAAAAAAATTTTTTTAAAAAAAAAATTTTGGATAAGAAAAAAAGTCAGTTTATCATAAGATAAATTAATTTTTTTTAAAAAGTCAAATTTTTTAAAATTCAATTTGGGGGGAAAAAAATTCCCCCTAGGGGGAAAATAAGTTGAAAAATTTTTTTTAAATTGGGGAAAATTTTTTTTTTTAAAAAAAAGTTTTTCAAGGGTATCAACATAAACCCCACACAAGGAAAATTTTTTTTTTTTTGACGTCCATTCGTTTATTTAAAAAAAAAAAATTTTTTTTTTTTTTCTTTATTTTTTTTTTTAAAAAAATTTTTTTTTTTTTTTTATTGGGATTTTGTTTTTTTCCCCCCCCAAAAAAATGTTTTCTTTTCAAAAAAGATTTTTTAAAAATGAAAAAACAAAGAAAAAACCAATCCGTTTTTTCCCTTAACTGAAAAGTTTACAAAGTTTTAAAAAATTGAAGGAAAAAACCTTAACGGATGTCCCGTACCCACCCCCCAAAGTTTTTTTCCCAAATGGGAAAAATTTTTTTAAGCAATTAAACCAAAAAAAAAACAAAATTTTTTTTTTTTGAAAAAAATTACCAAAAAATACTGAATTTTTTAAAAAAACCCCAAAAAAAAAATTTTTTTTTTTTTTTTTAAAATTGCTTTTGTAAAAAAAAAGGGGGGAGTTTTGTTTTTTAAGAAGGGCCCCCAAAAAAAAAAAAAAATTTTTTTTTAAAAAAAAAAAGGGGGCCCCTTTTTAAATAAAAAAAAAAATTTCCCGGGGAAAAAAAAAAAATTAAAAAACAAAAGGGGGGTTAACCCAAAAAAAAAAATTTTTAAATTTTTTTTTTTTCCCCCCAAAAATTTTTTTTTAAAAATTTTTTTTTTTAAAAAAGGGTAAAAAAAAAAAAAAAAAAAAATAAATTTCCAAAAAAAAAGAAAAAAATTTTTTAAAAATGGGGGTTTTTTTTGGGGGGTTTTTTGGGGGTTTTTCCCCCCCTTTTTTTTAAAAAAACCCAAAAATTTTTTTTTAAATTTTTTTTTTTTTTTTTTTCCCCCCTTTTTTTCCCCAATTTTTTGGAAATTATTTTTTTTAATTTGGTTGGAAAAAAACCCCCAAAACCCCCCAAAAATTTTGGGAAAAAAAAAAATTTTTTTTCCCAAAAAAAATTGACATACTAGTGTTCAACTTGTAAAGTTTAGATAACATTTAAAATTTGATATGATTGGGTAAAGAGTTCACGTGTTAAAATTCTTCAAACAGTTTTCAAAATTTATAAAAACATATACGAATACTTTTAAACTAGTGCATTTTGTTTAACTAAATGCATTATTATATCATTGACAAATATGTACTTTTTAAAAGAAAGTTTCTGCAAAAAAGCAAAAGTTGGCAACAGTGAAGCACATGAACTAATTGGTTGGAAACGCTTGATTACATTTGTGATATAATTATGACGTCGAATTAATTTATGAACTGATTGGCTGAAAACACATGACTGAGTTATCATGTGACTAATGACGTCACATGAATTTAGTCCATTTCTACACTTAAACCAAAAATGCAAACATATATTCCAGTTATTAAATGTAATGTAATGGTAGACGATACCTGGCGCACGAATTAATGAATAAATTACAGATGTTAAAAATTTACAATAAAAAATACCGTTTTTTATTTATTTATTTATTTTTGTCTTTACTTAAAGCACTTTTAACATGTTGAGATTCACTTTAACTATAATTTTAAGGTATTCTTCTAAGGCGTTTTTTAATGGGTATATAACCTTATAGTTTCAAGGGTTTCGGGAGTCGATGAAGTTTGAAAACCACTGCTCTGTGTGTGATACTCCTTAATCAAATAATTTGGAAACACAGGGTTACGAAAATAATAACAACGAGCAAACACCAGTACATACACACACATATGCTAATTTAGCAACTGTTGTTGAGATTCCAACGCATTTAAGTTTTGCACAATATGATGGTCTCATCGGTCATCTGCGTATTCCACGATGAACACACACCTGCCGGCCTCGAAAAAATCTGTAAAAATGGAACTGGAGGAACAGCTGCCGATGGAAATAAATAAAAATGACACACAAAATAAAAAGAGAAAAAAAACTTTTCGCCCCCGGCCAGACAATAATCGTACAACGGGGAAGGAAAAGCCCCATTTTTATAATAACGGTGCCAAAAGTTAACGGGGTTTCAATTTTTTACTTGTAGCTGAGCTAACGAAGTGGGGGATTTAGAAAAAAAAGAAGAAAAAATTAATTTCCCCTTTTTTGTGCGCGTGTAGGTGGAGGCCCGTGCATAAAAAAGGTTCCCGAAGACTTTTTACAGAGGGGGGAAAAAGTCATCTTTCATGTATTTGCCTAAAATATATTTAAAAGTAATTATGTGTAAGTATATAAAATACCAAATCTAAAATTAAATACATGGTTGGGAGGTACTAAGCCCCCACGAAATAGTAAAAT
Organism: Trichonephila inaurata madagascariensis; assembly: GCA_019973955.1. NCBI lineage: Eukaryota > Metazoa > Arthropoda > Arachnida > Araneae > Nephilidae > Trichonephila > Trichonephila inaurata. The sequence goes on from BMAV01000826.1 coordinate 38,615, forward strand.
TCAATGCGATTTTGTTAACTTGCAGGGTTTTTTTGAGGGGAATTTATTTCCAAAATTTTTTTTTTTATTTTAAATATCACCCAGTAATTTTAGGATAATTGGGAGCATTTCTTTTACCAAAAAGTAAAAAAGTTCGAACCAAAAATCGGAAAAAAATTTTTTGGCAGAAAAATATTCAGTTTTTTTTGTTTCCCCAAATTTTAAAATTTTATACATCAATACACAACGGTCTTTTTTTAAAAAAGAAAATTTAAGAAATATTCCATAAACAAGTAATTTTTCACTTTTAACATGCAAAAAAAACCCCATTTTTCATTTTAAATATAGGAGGGTGAAATACAAGGGAAAATTTTTTTAGCCCGAAAGAGGGGTCAACAAAATAAAAAAAGAAGGGTTCAATAAAATAAAATGGGTCTTAAAGGGAAAAATAATAATTAGCTAAATTAAGACAGCTTTAATTTATTTTAAATTAAATTTTAAAAACCCGGAATAGGATGTTTTTTTTAAAAAATATGTTCAAAAATATTTCTTTTTTGGGCCCTCCCCCAAAATTTAAAAATATAGTTAAAAATTAAGCATTATAATTCCACCCCTTTTGCCGGTATTTCATGATAATGTGTGACTGGGATATATATTTTAAATTTTCGATTTTTTTCTTTTGATTGTAAAATTTAAAAACATTTTATAATTTTAATTCCTCTTTTTATTGAAAAAAAAGAACAGGACTTGAATTTCCAAAACGAAAAATTTTTTTTTAACTCCGCCGTGGCCTCATTTCTTGAAAGTCCATTTCCGCACACAAAAGAAACTCTCAACAAAAGAAACATACTTGCCAAACTTCAAGACTCAAAAGGTGTAGTTTTAACTACATTCCCCCCTCCCTTGCCCTTAAAAGTCGCGATTTCCACAAAACCCGTACATAGCAGATCGTTACAGAATTTCGTACATGCTTTGCGAAATTTCACGTCTGTACGTCTTACTAGTACAGTTCAAAAACGGGATTTTTTTCGTGTCACACACCCGCAACTACCCCTCCCCTTAAACGTAGATTTCCTCAAAAACCTGCTCCTAACGGATATCTACTCAATAACAGATGCATGTTTGCATGTAAGCGGGAATGTTTTTCCACTATTGGCTGCATATCACTGCATTTGGCGATTTTACGCATACACACACAAACTTTTCTTTAAGTTAGAGGGTTTTAGAAAAAAAAAAGTAACTAAAAACAAATTTAGGAAAAAAACAAAAAATGGCTGAAAATATATTTTTGAAACATCAGCGAAGTTTCCAACAAAAATTTCGAACGATACGATTCACGATGGGGATTTGTATAAGTTACAAATAAACAAACATTCAAATTTATAATCAGATACATATTGTACATTAATATTCACTTAATCTCAATCACTGACTGGTTAAGATTTCCGCATCCCGAAGATTAAAGTAGGTTAAGGCCAAAAAGTAAATAAATAGAACCATTGCATTTTGACAAATAAACAGTATACGTGTTCACAAAAATAGAACATGCATACAAAAAAAAAAATGCATAAGTTTTGGCGGGATTTATTACTTTCTATATACAAACTGTAACACCTGCTCTTTAACCAAGACAGATTTAAAATAAGTACAAGAGGGGGGGAGGGATAAAATTTGTTTTGGGATAAATATTCTGAATTCATAACAAGCAAGGTTGGGTCGTCATCTTTAGTTATACAGCCAGCGAAATAAAAATAACATGCATTATATAAAGCCATCTTCTTAATATTTGAAAAGATTTTTATTTTATTTTATTAATTACAACTATTTAAAAAATCTGAAGCAGAATTTAATTTTAATAGCTTACCTAGTTTTATTTTTATAAGAGATATAGCTAGATAAAACTACTAGATTTTTCTTCAATACATCTTTGATTTAGTGGCAATAAATCTGATCAAGAGAAATTTCTGGCGCACCTCAGTTATTTGACAGCACAAGCCCATGCTTATACTAAATAGCAATTAATCCAATCCCGAATGCAAATTTAGAAACATTACCAGCAAATATGGAGCATGATCATTTGATTTAAGATTGGACAAAACAAATTCTTTACAAAAGCAATTTCAAAAATAAAACTGATAACGAACAAAAATTCAAAGTCGTAACCAGCTCTTGTCATAACTAACTGACTACACTAAGCAGCAGTAAAGCGCCCTCTAGCAACCATTTATCTTCAGTACAGGCCAGGTGAGGAAAGAATGTGGTTGCTATGAAAAACTGTCCATTTCTCATTATTTTTGTTAATAATATGTGCTGTCTTTCAGTAACCTAACCTAAATTAATAAATGTTGTGGCAAATGCCACCTGTCTGACGTAGTCAGAACGAGGTCCACGAAATTCATCGTGGCAAGGGGCTAGAAGTATGCCTGTCGTTGGCCTTGAGCACGATACAGGTGACAGTACGAATTAGCTCGGCGAAATTCCCCGAAGGGACAATAGATGGCGACACCACCTATCTCCACCTCCACAATTTAGACATAGAACTGAAGGGGAGGGAAATGTTTTCCAGTCCCCTGCACTCGTGATTCAGCCCACAAGACTTTCGGACCCACTGATTTAACGAGCACGTACTGCGTGTGTACTAGGAGGGTATTTGGTGGCATCGGGCATTGAACCCAGGCCTTCCGGTCTGGAGTCCGATGCTCTAACCTCTAAGCTACCCACGGCCATGAATATACAATAATACCTCGACTTACGCTACCCCCAACTTAAGCGAATTCGGAGTTGCGCGATTTTCAAATCTCTTCGATTCGTCTTTTATTATTTTTTAAATCTCTGAAACTCAGGCGGAATCTTTGCCAGAGCCTTATAAAATTGGTAATTTCATTGAAGATGTTGTCAATCTTGCTAGGCAAATAAATTTAGAAGTGGTTAGTGATGACGTTCAATACGTAAATAAAATTTCCTTGACAGAAAAGCACATGAAAAAAAAGGAAGTATTTTTTTTTTTAATTTTGAAAAACTTTTTGAAGAATCTTAATATTTGGACATCTTTACTTAATTAAAAACTACCAAACAACAAATACAAGTCTAAAGTCAGTTTTGAATTCGATGGAGAACACGTGATTGTATATATCACGTGACCGCCATGTATTCAACCCATTCGTTAGTTCTACGTCATCGAACAATTTGCAAACCAGTTATTAATTGTAGATATAAATAGTCCGGAAATTGGATACTCACTTGTTCAATAATTTTAAATTCAACGAGCTGATTAATGAAAACAAAAGACAATTATTAAATAAAAGATATTTTAAGAAAGAGTCGGAGAAGAAAAAATAAAGGTTATTAATCTTCTAAAGAAGGTAATGTGAATAACTGTCACTAGCAACGGTTTATACGATTAATCCGGAAAAAAAAAAGTTCGAATGAATGATTGCACGGTTGAATCGCTTGGCAACTATTATTCTAACAGAAGAAAATAAAAACTCTATAAAGCTCAGCGTTAGAAACGGCTTAGAAGAGTGTTTATGCAATGGGAAAGATTTCTTAAGAAATTTACCTGTGGGAAATTTCTTTGATCAAAAACAACATAACTTCTCATAAAATAAAGATGTCGGGGAAAAAAGGTCATTTGTGTCTAGTTTTCCCACGTTTATGGTTCGTAAACATAATCGCGTTGCAACAATTTAATTTAAGTTGTTTGAAAATAATGATAGTAAGCCTATTTGATTTGCCGAGATGACACATTTTTGATTCCTCTCCTAGAACAAGAATGTCAAGAATAATCTTCATTTAAAAGGCAATAAAAAACCGAAAAAGAATTTTGATGTTATTTTTTACAATTCACGTGTACTCAATTTCTGAACCATTTATATGAAAATATAATAAGAATTTAAAAGGAATTAAATATTACCGTACATTGATTATCTTAAAAAATTAAATCAAATGCACTTTAATCTGGCTTTCCTACATGTTTTAAACAATATTTATATGCATCTCACTCTTTAGATATATATAAAGGAGAAAAAGCGACTCGACTCACTAATCACGAGATCTCCGGAACTATTAGACATAAAGACTTGAAATTTGGCATGCATGTTACTTTTGTTGAGTAGAAATCCGCTAAAAGCTGGTTTTGTGGAAATCGACTTCCAAGAGAGGAAGGAGGTGATGGAAACGTAAAAGAAAAATATTCTTCCGTTAGAAATTCTAGTCTTGTCTGGAGGCAAAGGCTATTAGAAAGATTCTGAATATAATCGAAAGAATAATTCTAAGACTTGAGATATCCATAACTTAAATAAAAAATAAAAAAAACAATATATAGTCATATAACATCATGAAATACCCAGAGAAATGGATGAATAATGCCTAGTATATACATAAGAACTAAACATCTCCACTCTTCTCAAATGTCAACCAAAGCATACAAAATCCGAATGTATTATAAATTTATCAACATATGTAAACACTTTTCTTACAGACACACGCACAAAAACATTTCATGTGAAGAGTTAAGTACACATGAAAATAAATGGCTGTAAAGAACAATGAATATAAAAAAATTCAATGGAGAAAACTCGAAAAAAAAAAAAATGGCTTGTTCCATATTCTACTGGATTCTCTGCCATTGAATTTGTTTTTATTTTTTGCATTATTGTGTTAGAAAAATTATTTACCTATTGTTGAAACCTTGTTATGTTATTTCATAATCGCTTAGCTTGTTCAAACTTTCGCAATTTTTTTGCTTATTTTTGGTGAGTTTCATGTTGTTCTCGTGTTGTACATGAAGAGTTTGTTTTCTGAATAATACACTGGGAAAAATAAAAGACTAAATTCATGTGCATATTATGAAGAACATTAATGTGGAAATGTAATTGGTACATTTAACTTAAAGCGGTTATTATTAGTTTTTGACAACACATTCTTTCCAAACAATACCACTTTCAATGTCAACAATGATGATATAACATACTTTTTTCATATCATTCGGCATAATAAATATGCGCATTTTGCTTAATTTATCATATTCAGATATAAGATTCACGAAGTCATAATTAATTTGATCCTAAAAATAAATTTCTTTACTAATAATAAAATTTTTGAGATAAAGAAACACATGGATTTATCATGAGAATGGATGACATATTAACTATGATAGACGACATCTAAAAATTACGTTTTGAAATGCAGATAAGGCAGTTAATTTGATACTAAGTTAAGCTCGGCCTTATGACATATTTTCAAGTAAACCACATTTTAACATACCAATCTGTCGAACACGATTTTTAGAACATTAATAAATGAAAGGAAATTCTAAAGTACAGTGTATAAACAAATTTTTTCAAGCAAATACTTTTAAATTTCCAATTTATTCAATACATGGATATTTTCTTAAATTATAAATTGATTGGTAATATTGCATAAGGGATAAACCCAAAACAACATTTTAATTTTAATTCATGCATCTTCCCTAAAAAAAAAATTATTTTTTTAATTTCACTTTCCGTAAAAGCAACGCAACGTAAGAGAGAGAGTAAACAAAATTCCATGGCACGCATAAATTCCGTTACACCATCTGTGTAAAAAACCACACAAAATCTTAACATGATTTTCGATATTTTCTCACTTTTTCAATTTCTACTATTAGCTCACACTCTCTAAGTAATTTATCTTGGTGGAATTTTCAATCGTTAATAAAATACATTTTAAAGCGCTCCATTGAGCTGAAATTTCATATACATGATTATTCTGGATAACAATACAATAATTTAATTATAATAATTAATAAAAATTAAGTGATTAAAACTAATTATTTAAAGAATTACAAATACAGCCACATTGGCATCATTTTTGGCGACTTGTGTCAAAACTTGAAAAGGTTTTTTTTCTCACATTTTAAAGTGCACATTTGAGCTGAAATTTTCTACACACTATTGTTTTGGGTAGAAATACGATTATTTAATTGTAATTAATTAAAATTAATTTACTGAAACGAATTATTTAAAGAATTACAGATACAGCCATGTTGTTTTCATTTTTAGCGCGACTTGGGTCAAAACTTTAAAAGATTTTTTTTTCTCACGTTTTGCAATCAGTTGAACTGAAATTTTATACACACGATTGTTTTGGATGACAATACGATACTTTAATGATAAGGAATAAAAATGACTTACCACTTAATGTTGTGATTCTGTCCTATGTATATACATATTTATATTAATTGCAACTATTTAATAAAAAGTGGCTAAAATAAAATTTTTCTTTGTTGATCTAAGTAGGAATTGATTTAAGTTTTTTTTTTATTTTTTATATTACTTGTTTCCATACCATTTTCACAACTCGTTAATCCTCTTTACTTCTCGACAATTACATTATGTCACCGTAAAACTAGCTTTATGAGGTCATTACAATCAACTATATCAGGAAATGGTACGGACAAGACATTTATTCATCATATCACGGCGGCTTTGAAATCCCACCATTATTTTTATATATTATTTTTCGATTCCTCGTCGCGGAACGGTCATCAAAAAAGAAACATTCATACATCAGATATTTTCATAAAAAATAACAAAATACTGAAACAAAACAGATTATTTCATTGTACAGTATCTATACTCACCGCCGATCAATTTGATCCGACTAAAGAACGTTCTCACGAAGAAAATCAAATGATATATGTGGCCTCGAACTAAAAGCTCATTATTCTGCGGCTTTTTCTTTATCTGATTATGTAAAGATGAAATTGATATAAAACTGCAGAAAACTTACTTAATAATAACCGATTAGTTTTGCGGAAAAAAATCGAGGTCGATGACTCTGTCTCCTGCCATTAATAATTTCCGTAAATGGGGATATCAGTTTTGACCTTGGGTTTTTAGACACAATTACGTGGATATCGTTACATAATTTCTGTTCCATTGATGAAATCGAGATTAATACAATTAAAATAGCGTGTTTCTTACCGTGAAGTTTAAGAACTCGAACTGAAGTCTTTTTCAGAGATTAATCTTAAGTTTTTATTTTAGGCAAACGAGAGAAAAATGTACTTTAAGATTATCAAAAGCTATTTGAAAATTAATATGGTTCCTGCATATATTTACCTACAATGAACTTTTCAATTTTTCGGATGGTACGTATGAAATGTTGGATTTTTAAGAGAATATATAAAACTGCATACTTCTGTTTTCAACAGCTGTTTATTTAATCAAAATATGCTGCATTTGATTCAATACCCCTTAATCAATGAGATTCGAATGCATGTACAATGAAATACGTTTAACGCGAAAACGCTTCAGACCAGAGGTTCCCAAACTTTTTTGTCTCAAAGACCCCTTGCCGTGTTTTTCGGTTTGGGGGTAGACCCCTGCTTACCTAATATTGAATTTTTGAAAATTTACCAATTTAAATATCTAACGGAAGTGAAGTATGATGTTTAAAACGAGAAAAGCATGTTAATTGAATTAAAATTTAAATAATACATAAAATAAATGAGCTACAAACAAATGCTTTGAAAGGGGAGGAATAAATCTGGTGCTTCAATAACACATTTTCAACATTTGGAATCAATCGTGTCAGGTTTAAACCTAAATCTCGTCGGTCAGTAGTGTCCAGACCTTATCCCCCAAAAAACTCCTTTTCACTAGGAAAAGTAATTCAAAATTTTCTCACGATATTCCATAATTCGTGATAAATGACAGGTATGTCTTTTTAAAGCCAAAATTGCGGACATGGTCCTTGTTTTTATAAAATTCATGCTGTCACCTTGTAACTACAAATTAACCTTATTAAAATTAGTAAATAAATCTATTAAATAGATAAACATATATTAAATATATAACATATATAAACAATATGCTATAAACATACATAAACAATCTATTAAATAGATAGACCCCTATTTACACCTCATGGACCCCCAAATTATTTTTTCGTTGACGTGGACCCCTTGCAGGTCGTCATAGACCTCTGGGGGTTTATATAGACCACTTTCGGAATCACTGCTTTAGACGAAATATCGGTTTACACGAAATAATATAACGGTCTCCGATAAACTACTATGTATTTTCATGCAATTTTTTTCTCTTAACTCGAAACGAAAATCGCATAACACGAAAAGATTTCCCTGCTGGAGAAGGATATTGAAACTGAGCCGACACTTCTTGAAATTTTTGAGAAAGTTTCTGTATTATTGGACTGGCCTACTATACTATCGGAAGAATTCGTTCCCATAGATAATGATAATGTGTGTACAGCCCCAGTTATAGCAAAGACATTTTGGAATTTGATAAACGTTTAAAAAATGTCATTTATACGGATTCTGACGACGAAAATGAAATGAATAATGCACAACTCCTGTTCCCAAATCATCCGAAATGAAGAACATTATGAAAAGTATGCGCAGTTATTGAAACACACATTCCGATGGTAAAATGAATAACAAAATGAATGACATGGAACATTTTGATGCTAAGAAAGAAAAGAAAGAAGAATGTCAGATTATTTTCCCAAAACTCAATAAATGTTTTTTTTTTCATGAAATTTTGTATTAAATTTCATTAAGTTCTTGTGAATGTCTTTGTTTCATTGATTTTTATTAAATAGATGCATATATACACATCTATGTAAATTAATAAACTTAATTTTGTTGAATATATATATATATATTTGCAATATCCTTTAACACAAAATTCTTTTAAGGTATTTAACTACGTTCGGAACCGTGATTTTGCAAAAGCGTATAAATGGATAATATTTATGATATTTAGTGTCACTTAGATTAGAAAATGTATATAAACTTGTTTTAAGAATATTATTACAATAAAAAATTATTTAAGTACAATATTTTGACAAAAAATGAACATAGAATGACCCATTTTCAAAATAGTCTCCTTTTGTGAAAAATGCTTCTATTATAAAAATATTTTGCTTGCATATAGCTCACACCTCTCTACAGAGGCTCAACTAGAATTTTTGAAATATATAACTTAGAAATGGATTTATCCATGTTTTACGAAAACAGAGGGGAAAAATTTTAAGAAAACGCCAATAATTATTTCTATTGGTTGCAACTTAGAAAATAATGTGAATTTTTCAAAAATCGTAGTTGAGCCTCTGTATAGAGGTCTGAGCTATATACAGGCAAAATATTAATAAAATAGAAGCATTTTTCACGAAAGACGAACATTTTGAAAAAAGGTTATTCTAAGTTAATTTTTCGCCAAAATATTGTATTTAAATAATTTTTTTTGTCAAAATATCTCCCTAAAACCATTTTATACATGTATTCTAATCTAAGTGACATTAAATATCATGAAAATTATCCATTTATGCGCTTTTTTAAAATCACGGTTCCGAATGTAGTAGGATACAGTAACACGAAAAAATATTTCAGTCCCCTCAGTTTCGCGTTAAACGATTTTCACTGTATACCTGCCTTAAAGAAATTCTGATCTTTACAATCAATTAATTCTGATATGAAATTTTTCAGACGGTTTTCATTTTCATACTGTTTAGTAGGTAAAAACTGCTCTAAATGTTTAAAAAATGGAAATCGTTTGGCGGAAGATTCGGTGAATGAACTGGGTGCCACTAAATTTTATATTTTAATTCATCTCATGTCACATCTGTTTCGTACGACATATGCAACAGAGCTTTCGTTGTCGGTAAGTATTGGGCCATGTCGATTAACAAGAGATGGGCGTATGGTTTTCAATTTTTCATGCATTTCATCAATGTGCTGACAGAACAATACATAGTTGGATTCGTTTCCATCAATGCTTTCAGAGCATCATTTTTCACAGATGGTTTGGGTCTTCTACACGGTTCATTTTGTAGGAAAAAATCACCAGACCGAGATTCTTAAAACAAACGCTGCTTTTTCTATCGTTAACAATATTCTTCCCAAACGCTTGGTTTGCATATTGTGTGCAGCTTTATTACCAAGTTTATATTCTTATAAAATAAAATTACACGAATATCAGTTGAATTCACTTCCTTACGAAATTCAAAATAAATCACAAAATGGAACACGTGAGAAAATTTTAGTTGAAATGTGACTCTGGCAATGGACAATATGGCTATAAAAGAGATTATGCCAGAAACAAAGCATGGACGAAACAGGGAGACAAACATTTTCCTGAAATGAAAATCCGACATTTCATATACATCGAACTGAGAGAAACAAGAATTTGAGTTTAAATACATTTAAAATTGCAAAATATTTCGTAATGTACGCTATTTTCAAAATTAAACTTCAATTTCAATCAGCTTTAAAAAAAAGTAGTTACAATTAAACCGAGAAATATTAATATACATTCTATTCTGGATGATATCATTATCAAAGAAATCATCCTGAAATCAAATCAACACCCTAATCAATATTTAAGATTTACTCAACTGCGTATCTGACAATCAGATAATATTTCTAACCGAGGAAAACAAATAAAATTATAATCAATTATTTGAGTAAAAAAAGGGAGTTTTAAAAAATAGCAAATAAAATAAATATGAGATTCCATTGATTATAGATGGAAAAATGAAAGTTATCACTACGTTTTATCCCCCTTTCTGTAACTTTACAAAGTTGCGCTTGATTACTTTTCGAAATGATTAATAAAAAAGTAATCCATGCTGGAAATAGAACAATCGACCTGGTAGTTTTTTAAAGAGTTTCTTTGAATGGACAGAAGTACTCTGTAAAAAAGATTGGTACTTGCGTATTATTGAAAACGATTGGCGACATTTTATGAAATGAAGCACATGATAGTCAATTCAACGCATATGACTAATGCGAAATTGAAGTTGCCAACTTGGCGAGTTATCTTGAACGTTGGCAATTGTTGTGATAATACGTAAATACCAAAAGATTTTGAGAAGGCATTTGACCATTTAATTAATTCTTAATCATTTATACTTTTTGGAAAAATTTCATAAAATACTTCAAAATAATCTTTTTAAAAAAATATTTCTAATTATTCTTTAAAATAGTTAATTTTGTTTAAAAAAGTTTAATAAGCTAGTCATATAGTCCAAGTGTAAGCTACAATTCTCTGATACATACACCTTTTTTTTTGTATACAAAAAATTAGTTCCTCATAAAATTATGCAAAAAAAAAAGTAAATTCCCTTTTTTCTCATCAAATTCGAATTGTAAAAAGGAGGAGCATTCCACCTTATCTTAAAACTGAGTACGATAAAATGAGAGTACTTTCAAAAAATCAAAATTAAATCAAAAAATTGTGTAAAAAAGTAATGAAAAATCAACTGTACATATATATTTATATACTTAAGAAAAAAAATTGAATTAAAAATATTTTGAATGATATTAATTAATATATCATCCCTACCTGCTAATAAGAAAGGCATTTTCTTACTGCAGAATAATCAAAACAGTTGTCTTCACTAAAATGTCCTACCACATCCATTATACTTGAATTCAATGAAGAGCATTGCCTGGTTGTGATATATAAAAATGAAGTGTGCTTTCCAAAATATTTTGCATTACTGGTTTTTGTTTCACAAATTATTCAATGTATTCTTCATACCCAGCTAAACGAATCGTCAGATCTCTTTGGAGTTTTGAAGCATGTTTTGCGATTAAATCAATGTTGAAAAATGATTTTTCAGATTTACAGACCACATAAATTAAACTAGCAGTTAATGGATGAATTTCCCGATCAACTTTTTAAATAATAAATAAGTGGTCTTAAATCGTGTTAAGAGTAAATCAGTCATAAAAGAAAGGCGACTTTCTCTAGAATCATACTAGTCTAAAACTATGTTAACGAGGAATAAGCGATGTATATAAACATGTGTCATTACAATAGTATAAGAGTAAAGAAAATGTTAGGTAAGAGAATACAAAACACACAAATAGATAAAAGTCCACTGAATTAAATTTGGGGATATATTATGAATAAAATATGTTTACACATAATTATTACTCTAATTTTTCAAAAATAGACTACATTCTTAAATTTATTTTATTACAGTAACACCTCGACTTACACAAATTCAGAGTTATGTGGTTTTAAATCTCGATCTTGATTCTTCTTCCCCTTCCCCATCACTGAAACTCAGGAGAAATCAGTGCCAGAGCCTGATGAAGTTGGTAATTTGATTGAAGAAGTCCCGTCTTTAGATCGGAACTCATTGCTATTAGTGGTGCTCTCAACTCTTATAAGGACAGTATCTGGATCCTGACTGACAGCAAAAGCTCCATTCAATATTTGAAGAATTGGCCAAAAATTATGGACAGTATTGGTGTAGATATTTTATCCAAATTGGCTCGGCTTGGCCAGAGAAAACAAGTATGTCTTCAGTGGATACCATCGTATGCGGATGTGCCTGGGAATGAAGCAGCTGATGAGCTGGCTGGTAGGGGTTGTGATCTCTCTAACCCCAGTTCCACTGTCTTAAGCCATTTGGAAATTCATTCCCTCCACAGAACTAAAATGAATTTGACTTGGCAAAATCTTCCTGCTCACCACTAGTACACAGCTAAGAATCCTGTCCTATCTCTACAGTGCAGGAGTTCCAGGACTCATCAGACGGCCTTGGCGCGCTTTAGAAGCAGTCACCTGCGTAGCATGACTTTTGCGAGGGGGTAAAGTCTTTCTTTACCTGTCCCTGCTTCTCCTGCTCATCTTCTGGATTGCTGGGGCATTTCCCTTGTGACAGTTGTTTGAAGATCAAGACCTGGTGTGTGACACTATTATGCAGAAAGGTCAAATGGACTTAGTGTAGGCTTTCCTGCTCCAAGGGGATTGGAAACAACAAAAGAAGTTGTCAATTTTGCCAGGCAAATAACTTTAGAAGTGGATAGTGATGACATTCAAGAACTGCAGGATTCCCGCAATCAGTAGCTGACAATTGATGAACTTACAGAAATACATGAGTAAGATATTGAAAAACTTGAGTCTTTAGACTCAGTTCAATCAGAAGATCAAATGACAGTTGGAAATTTGACTGAAGGCCTCGGTTTAATTGAAAAAGGGTTACAAAAATTTTAGAAAATACTGACCCTAACGAAGAGAGCATTTTTTCAATAAAACAAGGATTAATAAAACTATTAGTATGCTATGGGGAAATTTTGTGGGAGGAAAAAAATCTTTTAACCGGCAGCAGACTACTCGTTAGATTTTATGAAACCTTCTATATCAAAATAACTTATATTTGCAATTTTGTATTTGTTTTAACTAAGATTTTATTGAACATTTTTTTCTAAAATATTATTTTTTTTTATGTCCAGCTCCAACTAAAAATAATTTGTCTGTATAAAACCTTCCAAGATCCAATACTATATCACACTCAAGAATCCTATTATTTTTTTAAATGGTCTTTCATTGAATAATACTTCCTCCCTCAATATTCTATTATATAATAAATAATGGTAATAACTTTATTGTGTATGACATAGCAAATGTTACATTTACTTTAAACCAAAGTATGGGTTGAATTAAAAAATATTAAACTATGATTCATAACCTTGTTATAAATTAACTGAAACAGATATTTCAAACTTAATTAATAGGAAAAAAACAAACAAACTAGAATGTTATCCATTGGGTTAATTTTATATAGAAGAAGAATAACAAGCCTCTAAATTTCATAAAAGACACATAAAGATACAAGATTTTTTTGTTTCTAAGTTTTACTGAACAACATTTGTATAAGCAGACATAATAAAAACTTGTGCATTACAGATAACAAAAAAGAAACGATACATATTTCAAATTTAAAATAAATATTTCAAAAACAAGATTTATAACGATAAATATTTATTTTAAAAACCCAATTGTACTTTTACAAATTGAAAGACAAGTTCACACCCTCACCTAATCATCACAGATAAATAACTGTAGAGGTACATTCAATTCAAAATTGATTCCTTTAATAAAAATTACAATTTACTTACAGATCTTTTTATATAAATATCTATTTTATTTTTCTTTATAAAGTGTTCCTTTGAAATATCTGAATCTAGTAAAATACATCCACATTAAAATGAGAAAAGCGCCAATCATATACAAATGGATCACAGTGCTTTCTTTTGGCATGTAGCATTTTGAAACTAGAAATGCATCTGGTGCAAATGCAGCCTACAGAAAAAAAATTGCCATGTATATTAAAATATACAAAGTTTAATATGTACTACAAAATATACATTTACTAATAATTGGAGCAAAATATATATTAATAAATAGGAACATAGAATTGAATATTTCAGAATTATAAATATATATATCAAATTATTGAATCATTTATTATGAATCTACTATACAACAGTATAATCAACTAACAGATTTTTAGGATGAACTAATATTATTTTCATTAAACAAAAATATTAGTAGAATCACAGAATCATTATTATTTGATGCAATAAAAAAATTCTTTACTTATAGGAATCTATTACATTTAAGTAATTTTATGAAAGACTAATTATTTCATGAGTTTAATAAAGAAAATGAATATTTTGATATAAAATTAATAAAAACTACATTTCAAATGCAATCCATTATTACAGGTTTGACAAAGCTCATTCAAACATTCTTGAAAATATTTCTATCAATGTGGGAGGAATATTTCTATCTTTGAGGGGAAGGAAGGAACCCTTCCCCTAAAAAAAATTGAGTAAATATATATAATAAATCTAAATTCATAATGAATATCACAATATGTCACAAAATACACAATTATTTAAACTTAAACATCATCAAACAAAAAGCATTATTTTGTACAAATGTAATGAAAAAGAAATTAAAAATTTTAGGATACTTGAAAGTAATTTATGTGATAGTCTGTATACAAGTCAGCAATACAGGACAGCTATATTTAATGATGTAGTAATCAAAATATTTATTAGCTGCATGTATATATCATACTTAAAAATTTCAGTAAAAATCGGATTTTTAAATATATTTTTAAAATACATACTTTAAAATTTATAATTTTACTTAATATAACTTAATTTAACATTATATTGTTAATAATAATTACATTGCCATATAAATTGATAAAGATGACCAATACATTAAGAATACGATGCATGCATTTAACTATGAAGTTTCATTATAAATTTATGTAAAACTTCAACTAGTATGAATAAATACTGAGTTCCATATTTCATGAGTTTATTAAAGAAAATGAATATTTGAATAAATAATTATAAAAACTACATTTTTCAAATGAATCCATTATTACAGGGTTGATAAAACTATTCTAAACATAGAAAATATTTTATCATTTTGGGAGTGAATATTTCTATCTTTGAGGGAAGGGAACCCTTCCTAGAAACCAACTTGGGTAAATAATATAATAACAAATTCATAAGAATATCACAATATGTCACAAAATCACAATTATTTAAACTTAAAATATAAACAAAGCTATTTGTACAAATTAATGAAAAAGAAATTAAATTTAAGTTTAAAAAAATATAAAATAATTATTTCTGTACTGATTTACAATGAGGGACAGCTATATTTAAATTTAATAAAATATTTGTTAGTGATGTATATCATACAAGCATTTTCAGTAAATCGGAGTTTAAATATATTTTAAATACATAACTTGTAAAATTATAATTTTACTTAATATAACTTACTTTAGATAATTATATCGTATTTAAATTATGCCATATAAATTAAAAACCTTTCCATCTAATATTAGATCATATTTAACTATAACTTTCATTAAAAATTTATTAAAACTTCAACTAGTACACGAATAAATACCGAGTCCATTCGTTCAAAAAGTTTTATTGATAAATTACCAAAAGATATTTTATATGTACATTTACATAATTAATTTGTAATAAGAGGATCAAAATAGTTACTCAACAAAAAAAATACAGGTTTTTGCATCTTCTATACTTCGCATCCTCAAAAGATCTGTAAAGCAAGACTTAAAAAACTGATACAGGAATTTTCCTTACTGTGTCACAAAACATCTTGAAAAATGTTTTAAAAATTTTTTAAATGAGTGGAAAATATTTGAAAGTTGTTGTTATAAATGTAGAATAAACTTTTAATGTATTTTCTTGAATCTTTTATTATCATTAAACACACTACATGACAATAATCAGGTAAAAATTTTATAAAAGTAATCTAGTCAGTTTTAACATGTAAAATTTACTACAATTCATTTAAACTTTTAAAAAAGAACAAAAGTAAAAATGAAACTGAAATAACACTTTAAGAATATACTGATACCCCAAAACTATTCTACTATATTGAAACCTAAGATATGTGTATGCCAATGAATATACTTAAGAATAAAAAAAACATTTAAGAGCACATTGCTCAAATATATATATATGTTATATATATATAATGTTTAAAATAGATAGTAAAATGATAGTAATAAGTGAATTAAGCTTACAAGAACAAAGCTTGGGTCATTTTTATTCCTCCAACTGAATGATGGCAAAGTCCATTCCGGAATGCGATTTCTATGAATGGTGAAGCAACCATGATGAGTATGGCCAGAGAAAACAGCTCTAGGTTCTAAATAATCCAGGAACCTAAAGAAAAATTCATTGTTCATAGAGTGAGTAATCAATCAATGAATTGTATTATCAGAACACTACATTAATTAAAAGAAAGAAAATGGAAATTTTTCAAGTATCGCAATTGTGATAAAATAAAGAAAATTCAAAGACACACACATTATTATTATAATTTGTACCCTCCCCTCCCCAAAAAACACTACATCAATTAGATAAAATAATTATACAATTTCAAGGGAAACTAATAATTTAAAAATTATTTTTGGTTACATTGGGGAAGGGGGCAAGTAATGTAAAGCAATATACATTTTAAAAAATAAATTTCACTTTGCAATTCAGACAAATTTATAATTTGAAAGGGAAGCAACTGAAATGAGGCATATTGCTTTTAACATGTTGAATACCACTTGTAAAAATGTAATCATTGATACAAAAATTTTCTTGAAATAATAATTTTACTTGCAAGTTTATGTACACATATATATATGTTAGGATTTCACACATAAAATTATAAATACTTCAAAAATATCATCAGATCAAGGCATTTTTAACCTTTAGTACTTGAGAACAAATCAATAGTTCATTAGATTATTCAAAAAATAATTTAATCATATGTGACAGATTTATCGAAATTTTAACAGCTTTTTGATTGTTTGACTTTCTCTCATTAATTTCAAGGCAGAATCCAAAAGTTCAAAGGTCGTAATTTCACATGACAAAAAAAGATTGTAGTTGAAGTTACATCACTTGAAATGCATTCTGTCATCCCCACCTTTCATGTCCAGGATGGCTTTATCAGAGAATTAAAAAAAGCCATGAATCTATTGCAGATTATGAATGCTCTGGCCGCTCTGTGAGGAAAATATTAATTTGATACACCAGTGTCTCAACAAAAATTGTCAGCATACCCTTGAAAACATCACTAAGGTTTATCATGGTCCAGTTATCAGCATATTTTGATGTAAGTCTTAACCTGCACTGAATGTCTGAGCACATTGTTCTTTATTTTTTTACTTGAACACAAATAATGAAATAGAATACTGAATGAGTGGATAAAAAGTTGTGGATCCAGCTTTTTTAAAAACTAAAACTGCAATATATGATAAAAGTTTTTGCTAGTTACTTAATATTCCAAAAAAATTTCTTCTACACAGAAAGCAATCAAAACATTTTTGGCAAAACCGCAGCAAACGTAAAGTTAAAGTGAACTAATATTGTCAAGGAATTGTACATTTAGAATTCTCTTGAGGGCAAAACACTAACAAGCAGAGATATCTAAATATTTAAGTCATTTGAGAAAATTTATTTGTCGTAAATAGTCTCGTATGTGGCAAAGTGAAAATTGGTACTTTCTGTATGACAATGCATCAGCATATGATCACAAAAGTTTTTCATTGTTGCTAAAGTAAATTGCTTTTACATCTCCCCAATTTATCAGATTTAGTCATGTATGATTTTTATTTACATAAATAAAACAAAATCTGCAATGATGATGATATTTTGTATTCATCAGAAGAGGTTAAAGTGGGACTGAAAGATACCTTATGATTGGTTGCAAAAGATAGCTTTCAGAGGTTATACCAGCATTTCTAAAAGTGCTATTGTCCTTCATGGGAATAACTTTTGAAAGTAGTTGTCAGTTGGAATTTTAGAATATTCAAGGTAAACAATTTTATGCCAAGTCTTCAAACTTATTGAAACTATATCCAAAATACTGAAGCAATTGAAAATAAATGAAAATATGAAGGAGTATTAAAGGAAATAGTTATTACTTTTTTAGTAGAGCCTCTAGCTAAACAGTCCCAAAATTCTCTAAAAGGCTCATTAATAATTTTTGATGGCGCAGAATCAGGTTCTTTACAGTGTGAATCAGAAGGACGGTACAATGGAAAGTGCTGTAAAACAAAATTTACATTTTAGAGTATACTTTTATTCATAAATAAAACATGAATAGTAAGATATCAATAATACTTTAGAAATCACATGCATTTCACATAATTAAACAATTATAAACAAACAGCAACAACTAAATTAAATTGTAAAATTGGTAGAAGGTAAAGAAGGATAGGTAATAAAATGATGCAAAATTATGTTTGTTAAAGAACACTTTATTATAAATGACATTATCAGTTGGTGATAACACAATTGGTCTTCAAACCAAATACTGCTTCTTTCAAAGCACAACAGCCAGTTACTGGCCAAGAATGTCTCAGTCAGCTTAGACCATCTTGATCTATTTGATGCAATATTCTTCCATTGGTTAACTCCCAAGTCCTTCAACCACTTTTCTACTTTATCCATCCACTTTGTTCTCGGCCTTTCTTTTTTCCTCTGGAGTTTGGAAAGTTATTTTCTTTAGAAGATTTTCATCATTACATTGAAATACATGACCCAGCCACCTTATTTGGGAATACTTGATCACTTTGACTATGTTGGGTTCTGTGTATTTCGATTGAAATTCAAGGTTGTATCGTATTCTTCAGATTCTGTTTCCTCTAGCTGCACCAAAAACTTTTCATAAGATTTTTCTCTCAAAAGTCATCAGTTTCTCTTCATCTTTTCTTTGTTGATTGCCCAGCATTTGCTGCCATATAAAACAATGGGCTCAATTCATGAAGTCACAGGATAAAAACAAACACGTGTTTTCCATTGAATTCAAAACATACATTAAACTAATTGTACTTGTTGTTCTAGTGTAAAACTCAGATAAAATTTCAAATTTCATATTTGGGTAAAGATATTTCAATGTTAGGAAAAAAAATTTCTTCAAAAGATTTTATTAAATTAAAAAAAAATTCATATTTTATGTTTATTCTTTTAAATAAAATGCATTTTGTATACATATGTACTTTTTAAGAGAAAGTTTCTGCAAAGAGCAAAACTTCGCAACACTGGAGCGTGTGAACTGATTAGCGGGAAACACAAGATAGTTTTTATTGTGTGACTATGACATCACATGAATTGAGCTCATTGGTCTCACTTAAAGTCTTGTATAACTGTAAAGTTTTTGTTTTGCTACAAATGCATTTAGATTTAAACTGGTTTCACAATCCATGATAACATTTGGTGAGATTTGTCCGACTTTTACTTCCTGAGATTTCTGACAGTGATTTTTTACAGGGTTGGGTTTTAGCCTCATGCCCAACCCCTAACTTGGATTGAGTGAATATTAACATTGCACTGTTCAGCTACATGAGGGCTTTTGGCTTTGGACCTCGTAATTTTGAACCGTGGTCAAGTGACAAAGACGACACCTGAGCTGGCACCCCCTCTCCTAACTACCACAACAACAGGAGGACGTTTGAGCTCTTGACAGATTTAATGTGCAATGCTCCCCTACATGGCAGGTCGTTAGTGGTACTGGGATCGAACTTGTGACAAGCCAGCCATGATCCGATACCTTGACCACTAGGCTACCACGGCCACACCCCTAACCTGGAGGATCAGGTCCTGTTTAGTTGCCTCTTACCTCACGCAGCCAAATACTAATAAGAATAAAAAACTGCATTCTTCAAATAATGTCAAAAAATACACTTGCCAATATTTAAACTAACATCCTAATTTATTTAATTCAGTGAATTTTTTTATTCAGATTTTATGTCTTATTCATACCTTAAATTATATTCCTTAAATTAAAATTCTGTAAAATTTTTAAAAAACTGAAATATTTAATATAATTATTGCAGTTTTATCCCATTAAAAATTAATATATAACTCTTTCAATAATAATTCAGCATATCATCTTATCCTATCCCCATCAACATAACCCACTTTATCTAAATGAAGTGCATGCCCACACACAAAACAATTCATAATCAGACAACAAATACAAATATTGTACATTTCTCTTACAATCCAAATTTAAAATTTTAAAAATGGCATACATTTTTAAATGGGATCTTTTAAATAGAGATCATAAACTGGATAAAAAATTTTCTGCAGTGTTACATATTTCATATGTTACACACAAAAACTTATTTAAAATCAAATTTATCATAAAACTTACATTACAAATGCAGTATTCTAAAGTCACTAATTGAAATATTAGCTTTTATTTTTAAAGGAAATTTTAAAAACCCACTCAAAATGTGTCAAATTATATAATTTTCAAAGCAATTATAAGATTACCATTTTTGTTAAATGATCATCAAATAATTTTTAAATTTGAAAAGCTTATGGAAAAGAAAAGATCTAATGAGATGGTATTATTTTATATCTTAACTATCTATTTAATTATACTTTTACTTTAACTTCCAAAATGTAAGCATGACATGCCATGCCATCAAAAGGCAGAATCATATACCATCTTTGTTCAACAATTGTGTAAAATATATATTTATAAAAAAAATGCAAGTGGTGTAATGTACCCCCATGCAACCCCCATATGGTGGGAGGGGGTGCAAGATTCTAGGGGACAAAAGTATGAATGACACCAAGTATGTATTTAATCAATTTATAAAGATATAAAGTCAAAATCTGACTTTGCAGAGGGGGAGGGCTAATATTCCCCGTTATGTCACTGATAAAGCTGAAGTTATATAAATAAGAATTGTGTAAAAAAAAAATCACATAAATGACAAGAAAAGTAAATTTTAAATAAAAAGATAATTAAATGACAATAGAATTGTATAAATACCTGAAGAAAAATTGGTGGACTATACACTGGCAAAGATTTGTACTTTTTACAACCACTATTGGCACCTCCAGACTAAAAAATTAAGCGAAAAATATTATTTCATAAAGTACATAATTCTATTTATTTTAAATGCAATCAATTTAAATGTACTCATCTCCAATACAAGGAAAGTGATATTAGTTATATTATGATCAAATCTATTTTTTTAGAATATTTAAAAATGATTAGAGCAAGAATACTTAGAACAAGACTATTGTATTGAAATCAAAAACAACAGTGCCTAAATTTTAAATTATAACAAATTAAAGAATTTTAATTATCTTCATTTGTTGCAGAAATGGTTTGAAATTGTATTCATTACACAGAAACATGTCAGAAAAAAAATCAAATGAATATGATCATAAAAGATCATTTCCAAGCAAAATAAACGTGATAAATATTTTTAAAAAAATTATACAAAAATTGAGCATTAAAATGTTAAAACGCATAACAACACAAGACTGGTGTTGATAGAGCAATGTTCAAGTAAATCAAGAATTACATTTAAAATTTTATTTCTAGCAGACAAAAAATTATCAATATTTTTTTAAAAAGTTTTCTACAAGTCAGTATTTAGATAGAAAACAATCAGGCATCACTCAAACAATATGCAAATATTATATATAAAGGAATATTCTTTCTTTCTATATATATATCAGGGGTCAGCAACCTTACAGCTGTGGTATGGCAAACTAGTCTACCAATATGATTCAATGTGCATTGCACAGTTAAAAAACAAAAAAAAAAAACATTTGAAATAATCCCATTCCAGCAGCAATATATGCAGTTAGAAATAGAGGTCAAAAATACAAATTTAGAATTTTATCATGCATTAATTGTGCATCTTTAAAGATATTATTTGACATAAAAAATAAACAACATAATTATTACTATTCATTTAACATAAATAAGCAATTAAAACTGTGCACTCAAATATGTATCTTTTAATAATATTTATTAAAATAAGATGTGAACATAATATATGATTATTTTCTTCAATATAAATTTAAAAATTTTTAATTGTACTCATATATTATGCATTTTTAAAAATATTTATAAAAATGAGAAATAAACAACACAAATTATAAGTGTTCATGCCTTACAGTTAAAAAAAATTAAAATTTTAATGCAAACCTTATTTTTGCAAAGCTCTACTTAAATGTCGCAATATCAGGGTATAATTTGTGACTTTCAATTTGGTACATAATTCTGAATGTTCAGTTGTTAAACAATTTTTTTGTGGACTCAAAATATATTTCATATAAGAAAAAATTTGTTCACATGTATATGTAGAACCAAAAGCAGAAAGTAGAGCACTTGCTATTTTCTTCAAATGATTAAATTGTTCCGGCAATGACATTCAGCAATTTAAAATAGCTGTTGATTTATTGTTAGAGTTATCATCCAGATATTTCCATAAATTTTGCTTTCCATAATTCTGAAAGATGTTAGTTCAATAAATTCCATTACAAAATTATCAGCTTCCATGCACTTAAAAATTAACAAGAGAACAAGAATCTAAACAAGAGAAAAATATAAAAAAATTAACAAAATCGTGTTTTAATGTCTATTTTCAATCAAAATTATGCATGTTGATAGAATAACTATTTTTGAATATTAAACTTCCACTGCAACATGTTTTCTAAGCAGAATTTTGATTTATTCCTGAGACATTTGTTTTTTCTTTTACCATAATTGCTTAAGCTTTGGATGGTCAAAAAACTAGCTACTTTCTTTTTTATTCATTATACAGTAGTGAGTGATGCTTCATTTAACAAGTATAACACAATTACTTGAATTTGCATTGAACATTTAATGCTAATAATCGAGTCACACTTAAATAGAAGTTTCCTTTTACATATAACACATAAGCCATACAAGCTGATTCAGCAAAATCGTTTTAGGCAGAGAACTGAAAGTGAAAATAGCATTTAACTTAAAATACACTAGATGTAGAGAGGAGAGAAAGAGTGTTTTAACCTTATCTTACAATAGTGCACAATGGTGGAGTGTCTACTAAGAATTCCTCAGTGTGCCATAGGTTGCCGACCCCTGATATTATTGCAGATGTGAAGAAATCTGGTCAAGTTTAAATAATAACCATGATATTTGATCACTCTGTAATTAAGTATAAAAGATTGAAACCTCATACTCAACAATTTTAATATTATGTGATATGAAGTAAATGAAATTACATACATTACCAATTTTATGAGAAATGAAATTTGGTTAACAATAGGAAAAATTTTTCTAACAACTGGTTACAGCTATTAATAGTTGATGGTCAATGCCATTTTATGTATAGGTTAACTTTAAATGTATCAATTCAACAAACTTGACAAGCATCATAAATAGGTCTGTATGAGACAAATAATTGTTTTGCTTGGTAATTAAAGAGAAAAAACAACAGATTTTTAAAATGTGTGGGAAAAAACAAACATGCATTTCATGTCTACAATATGTTACAATTTTATCTTTGCTTTCTTTTCTCACAAAATTAGTTAAATCAACTTACAAAATTCAGAAACACATTAAAATGAATTTATTCATAATTTGGACTGTTTAATTATTTAATTTACCTTTGCACATTTCAATATTTCAGATATCTCTTTTAGTTTATCTTCCGCAGGCTTACAAAGAAAGCAATTGTCACCATGCAAGGCCATACTATTGACTAGAACAAATATATTATTGTTTATAGTAACCATCTCCACAGAAGATGTATTGAAAGAAACTTCAAAACGTTCTTTCAGTCGAGGGGATATTCTGAAAAAATTAATAAAATAGATTTAAAATGTAATATTTTTTACTTTTGATTTTGCTCACATAAATTATTAAAGCATCAGAAATCTGTAGCTGTTTCTTGAAAATATATACTATCTATTCAACTTAATCTGTACTTCACAACAAATTGATTTCCAAACAACTACTTCAAATGTTTACAATAATAAGATTGAAATGATTTTTAAGTAATTGGTAGGGGAAAAAAATCAGCATATTTTTTAACTCGTTGCACAGCACAAATTTTGCTTATATTTTGTTCATTTGTAATGCCCAAGATGACATGTGTTTTATGAATATCATCCTTTTAGAGTATGACTACTGTAATTTATTACACCTACTTAAGTGTTTACATTGGTATAGTGATCTCTGTACTAAAGTAGTATGCAGAATGATACTAGGGGTATGCAAAGCAGGTTCATTTATATATATATATAAAGGAAAACTACACTAATAATATACTAATTCTTTTCATTTTAGGGTTCATAATTGAAAAAGTTAGGAGACTACTGCATAGTAACTGATGCATTAAAAACTAGATTTCTTTTCCCATCTTCCTCAGTTATTTATTGAAAAAACTTCTTGTTTTTAATGTGGTCAAATAAACAAGTATTATCAAGAAATCTTTTTCCTTCTCTTTTCATGTAAGATGTCTTTATTAATAATATAAACACTGTCAAGAAAAGTAATACTGAGTATAATTCCATATGGAAACTGCAATTCAGACAAAAACTTTAACATATTTTTATTAAAACACTTTACATACACTTTACTAAAATGTAAAAAGAACATTTTAATAATATTTGAGAATTAATAATGGCAAATACAATTTCATGGAGAGAAATTACAGCATTTTATGTAATATATTTCTTCTTGATGATACTTTTTAGAGATTTAATTATATATTTAGCAAATTAACTTAAATAATTTTGTCAACACATAAACATAAAATAATTCATAGATTTGAACCTAGAAAGAGAAATAGAAATGTTTTACTCTTAATTTTTCTTTGAAATTAGATATTAACAGTGCATTCAATATTGTTATGGAAATGATTATTATAAATCAATATGAAAAGCCTTCATTTAAAACCTTAGATTTCATAATATAACATACAAACATAATTAATCCTTTTACAAACTATTTATTAGCTATTTGGTTGTGGAGCATTCTTTCTTCAAATGTAATAATTTGTTATAAATCTTTAATCATTTTTATGAAATATTATTCTATTTATTAAGAATGTATTGTTTAGAAAATTTTAAAAAAATTGTTTTAAGATGAAATTGATATTGCATGAAATTAATGACGATTCACTAAGTATATTTTTAAATTCCCATTTTGTCTGAATATAATAAACAGCAACAAGCATATAATGCTAAATAATTTTACTTTTATTTTCAAAATGCTATTTATTTTTCTTGTGGCAATAATAAAATACTAACAAAAAATTGATAAAATCTTTTTATCTTTTAAGTATGAAGATAACATTTTTTCTCCAAATGACAATAGGACAATTAATACGAAAATGTGACTTAAGACTTACACACACTATAATATTATTGTGTATATGTTGCAATATTATGCAAATTTTTTGTAACATAAATGGTTTACTTAACGATTTGCTAAAATTATAAAATTTAAAATAAGATTGGATACATGGTTTTTTAAAAAAGATTTTACAATTTAATGATTATTTTACACTATGGCACAATAAGAAAATAAACTCAAAAAACAAATTTTCTTTCTGAATATTTGATTTTTCACCAAACAAATTTTAAACTCTCCAATCATTTAGAAAGTATAGTGTACATTTTAATAAACAAAACCAAATACAATTTTTGCTCTTCACAATATCAGAATCATGACTTTAAGGTATTGAAACCAATCCTCTAGTTCATGTGTGCTGATGTTAAGATAAAAACATAAGTATACTGATACAAATTACACTTTAGAGACCTGGACAATTGTATAACATTGCAGCTGTCGATTTACATTTTTATTACTTTCAGATACATCAAATTATTTTAGCAGCTGCAGTCATAACACACCAGGATTTTGTAGTACAATAAAATTAATTTAAAATACCTTAAAATGAAACATTTATTATCTAAATATAATATTGCATCCATTACTTTTGTTAAAGTCACTTAATAAGTATATATACTTAATTAAATATAAAATATTATTTATTAATCAAATGCTTCATTGCATGAAAATATGTTACACCGTAACACTGTTTAATAGCATATTACAATTTGTATAGTAAAATTAATTTTTTCATCTAACTCTATTTTCAAAAACAAAATTGCCTCACTGATGTCACACACACACACATAAACTATTTACACTATATTATTGTCTTTAACATATAAAAACATAATAATGGCAATGTCAGAAAAAAAAAGCATTGTATTTCATAAGAACTTTTTAGTAAAATTTCTAGTAGTTCAATTACAAATCTACATAAAATACCCAGCATTTTTTTTCTATAAAGAATGTATTCAACATTTAAACTACCAATTATTTATATAAAACTGAATGTATATCACTGATAATAATCTAATGGTGAAACCCATGCCATTGGCGCTCTTTAGCAAGTTTCAAAAATTTTTTGTCCCAGAAATGTTAAGCAATTTCCCTTAGCATGACATTAAAAACACATTTTTATATACAGCCTGTCTTTTCATTAAGATAAAAAAAAATGTCTTAATCTAAAATAATTCATTGCAGGCATGTAGTTAAAATGAAAGCACCATGAAAATACTACTCAGTTTTCAGAGAGAAAAAGATTTACATCAATGCATAGTTACCCATAATGAAATCCGATATCATGGTTACCAATTACTACATATAATTTTGTGTTTTCTGGGACACTGAATACACTATGGAATCTTTTTACATAATTATTAAATTCTTTTTCATTACATTGGTGACCTTCATCAAAAATATCACCTAGGGAAAGAAATGAAAACAAAAA
This sequence comes from Trichonephila inaurata madagascariensis, assembly GCA_019973955.1. NCBI lineage: Eukaryota > Metazoa > Arthropoda > Arachnida > Araneae > Nephilidae > Trichonephila > Trichonephila inaurata. The sequence continues at coordinate 65,540 of BMAV01000826.1, forward strand.
TCAATTAATCAATCTGATTAAATTTTGAATCATTATTTAAGGTAATCATAGGTAGAAATAATTACATAACATGTAATGAGTCACTTATACAATAAAAAAAAATAAACTGACGGAAAAAAATTAGTTAAACAATAAGGTAGGTTTTCATTTACATATATAAAAAGTTGTTTATGGTGGAAATATTACACTTCAAAAGCCAAAGAGCTAACAGATTAAATCTGGATTCCATAATAGATCACCATGAGGGATAATGAAGACTACTTCTTATTAAAATTAATTGAGTTTCAATTAGCATAATACTTTCAAAAAAAGCAATTCGCTTAGGTTTTGTTCCATTATAAGTGATTGTAATTCAGAATAAAAAGATTTAGTAAATATAACAATTTATGAAAAGTAAAGCATACATTTTAAACAAGGAGAGTGTGTATAATAGTTACACTTTTTATAACCAAGAAACTTCAATATTGATTTTATAATAAGGTTTAAAAAGCTGCTATTTATGTTAAATGATTATCATCAAATTATGCTTTTGAAATTCTAACTAAGGAATTTTTTAAAAATCTTCTCCTTTCTTTTCTTTTTTCTTGGGTAGGAATTTCGTTGAGATATATCAAAGAACACATTTAAAACAACTGCTCTCTGAACTTGCTACCGTATCAGTTCAGTTTTTTGTAGGGTCATTTTTTGATCTCTACAATCTTTCAACATGTTGTATATAAAGTAATTTATATCATATATGTGAAGTTATACAGATTATTAATAATTCTACTGTCAGAATAAGTTACCTTTTCTTTTTTACAATTTCGTATAAAATACTATACCTCCATTTTTAGAATTGTAGTTTATGCCGAAAATGAAATTGAAGAATGAAAAAAATACATATTAAAACACAAGATACCACAAATGTTATTTGCTAGTTATTCAGAAACATTAAAGTTCAGTTATCGACATTTGACATGATCTGTCTAACTTTATCATTGTGATAGAACACTAATACCAAAAAACTGTAAATTAAAAATTGATTTAAGGACAGAGAAAATCTAACCTAATATGAACACAACTTGTGGATTATGGAGAGTCATTGCAGTTTGGAATGTTCTATACATTTGCCATTCTCTGTAATAAACAAATGAAAATGAATTAAATTAATTTAAATATGTAAAATTTATATACTGTTTAACTTATATAAAATAACATTAATTGAAAAAGTACTCTAAAAATTATAATTTTCAAATTCATATAAAAAATTCATGTATAGGGTCCTCATTAATCCAGACAACCATTTAAAAAGGGTCATAACTCATAAATGCAAATAAACTTTTATCATGTTCGAAATAATTCAGATTCTATCCTATTCCAAATCATTTTCTCTTTCAATCTAATATGTATCAACACATTAATTTTTATTCCCTCTTGAGCAATTATTTATCATTTTATTTTGAATGAATGCTTATTAACATTGCATTTTGAAGTTACTCTAGGGCTATTGATAAAGGACCTCAAAATTTTGACAATTGGTCAAGTGATAAGGATAAAACCTGAGATGGCACCTCACTCTCCTGAATTCCACACATTTCTAATGTAAAAGCTTTAAGCCATAACAGATTTAACATACATCAGCCCTTACACAGGGTGGGTCTTCAGTGGCACCAGGACTCGAACCTGCGACTCAACAACACCAGGTACAAGTTTATGATTTCTAGACTACTGTAGCTACTTAGCCTATTTTTAAATGCATTTTCTTTTTCTTTTTCAGGAGTGCAGTAGCATGTACTTTCGCTTATTTTACAAGTTATTTTGTTTAATCTGGATTTTTATTATTCTGAACAATTTAGATCCTAAATTAGTCCTGATTAATGAAATTTTATTGTAATATTAGTGTGCAGAACGTTTTAAAGAGATAAAACAATAAATTTAAAAGAAAAATTCTATTTTTCATCAAATTTCATTTATAGTTACATAACATATGAGTAACTTATTATAATACAAATTCAATGCACTTTAAATTTGATTCATATTTCAAGTCATATAACTTAACTCAGTGGTGCAATAGCCCATGAGGGCCAAGGCCTAATGTGCCCAACTCAGTATACGCGATCTTGGGCTCTGAGAGGCATGAGCAGATGTTCCGGTCAGGTGGTCAGTCTGACGCAAAAATCCCAGTGTTAAGTTCCCAAACAAGTTTGGTATCATTTATCGACCCACTGAAGGGATGAAAGGCTGAGTTAACCCAGCCTGGGATTTGAACCTTGGACCTGTGTGGAAGCGCAATTCCAAGTTATACATACACATTAAATAATTATAAATCATTTTTTAAAATCTTTGTTTATATTTCTAGTATAAATGATTCTTTTTTTAAAAAAAATGTTATAAGTATAAAAAGAAATTTCACATATTGCACACTAAATATACACCACATATAAAACAAAACAGTAAATTTGTAACATTTTTTTAAATCCCCCATCCAAAATATATTCTATTATTAAAAAATGCAATTTAATAAATATATTGAATTCTCACCGTCTTAGTTTATCAAACCAGTGGCCAAAACGTGGACCTAAGAGATGAACATCAGCTAACATCATGACTTTCACAGTTGAATGTTTTGTATTTGTTTGAATTTGAGGCCATGTGCATTGTAATAACACAATATAATATATTAGAACCTATAAAATAAATTATTTTACTATAGTAAAATTTTGCAAGCTTAGAACATATAAGTACACAAACTTAAAATACTTATAACAATATACACTTGAAGATTAATAATTATAATTTTATTTAAATACCTCACAGAAGAAAAATAAGAAACCAACAAGGAGGGATGTCTTCCCTAAATGCCCCCAACTAATATAACGCATAAACCGCATTCCTTTCAATCTTGTCATTAATACCTGTGAAAATAATTAAAATAATATAAGAATACACACAATAAATACCAATGTCTTACACAACAGTATTTTTTTTTGTAAACATAATTTATACTTTTAATTTAAAACAATAAACAAAATAAGAAATAAGTTTAATGGATTTTTAAATATTTAGCACAAGATAAATTTAGATAAGTTTCACATATATATATAAATTTATTTATATAATTCAAACATACATTAATTTTCTAATTTAATGGACTCATGTGAGATAGTTCCTCAGAGTTTAAACTTTATGTGTATTTTAGCCTTTACTGTTTAAATCTATTAATGAATTAATTTCTTACTCTTTAAGACAAAAAATATTTGCATTGCACAAAAACATTTTTTAAATTATCATGCCAAGAAATTATATTTCTTTAAATTCACCAGTCTCAACAGTTATTAAATCAAGTATGTATTAATGACCATTTAAATAGAAATATTTCCTTAATTTGATACTAAATCTAATGAACTTGTATCTTAATTTTAAAAAATAAAATGGAACAAAATATGCATAACAAATACTTAGAACAATATGTCATAGCTGGCGCGATCTGTTTTTAAGGAAAATTAAATGACTCCATATAAAACTAATTTGGATAAAAATAGATCATAAATTTAGAAGACACGTTTATCAATTTAACGAAACGGCTGATTTAAGCAAAACAATTTAAAACTGATTCAGCTTGTTATTTAATTTTTTGATTCAGAGAATATCATATATTCTGAATATCAATTACATAGCACTCAACAGCAACAATCTTCTAAAAAGAACAAAATAAATTTAGTCAATAATTAATATTTTCATGAAAAAGATTTCACAAAAAAATAAATGAACTAACATTTAACTATCCTTGTTCTCATTTTCCCATAATGTTAACGTTGCATCGGTAAATTTTCTTTTCTGCCATCCACGGAAGATAAACAAATCGCTGTGTTGCCAGACAAATTGAACTTCTCTAGTATTGCGTAACAGTTCTATGACGTTTTTGTCATGTGATAAGGAGCTGTATTTCTCGTTCGATTTTACCACTAGATATTAACTGTTTAAAAATGCATTTCATATTGCTCAGGTATTGTTAAAATAGCAGACTCACTGATACATGTTTCACAGTCATCTTACTGACACATTTTCCACAGTCATCTTACCCATACATGTTCCGCTTGAAAGCATACGTTTAGCTATTTTCTTTAATTCCTTCAGTTCAGTGGCCCAAACAGGAATTTTTCAAGGAAGGGGAAACAAGAGTCGAAATTCCACCATTTTCGTACCATACCCTAATACACCTCCAAACATATTCTTTGATTTTGTCGATTGTCGGGAACAAAAAAATAGTAAAGAATAATTTATTGAATAAATTATTAGCATTAATTAATAAAATTAATTATTAATAACCAATATTTAATTAAAGCTTACATACTATATACATAGGATTATAACCCATCGAAAATAAAATCAAGGACGATGGGGAAGAGGGTCGGACCGGGACCCCTCCTTGTGTGCCTCACTGCTTCGGCTAAAGTGTAGAATAGGTGGCCCCTTGGTGAAGCCTTTCTGGTAAGCGGAATCTATCGCTAAACTATCTATATGTAGCGATAGGTGTTCCAAGAGTAATGAAGTAATGAAGAACAGAATTCACAAATTCTGGCATCTAGATAAACATCACCAAATCCAAGGGGCCACCTATTCTACACTTTAATCATAATTTCAGACAGTATATAATAATAAAAAAAATTCATGTAACATTAAAAATATTTGATTATTAGGCCGAACAATACAGAGATTATAAGAAAAAGAGATATACTAAAAATTTAATTTCAGATCTAGAATTTCTCATTCACTTAAATATTTATACAATAATGAACTTCCTTTCTTAAATTTACATTGTTTTAATATTGAAAACTAATCAAATTATATATATAATAATATTTTCATGATTTTTTCTTATTAAAATGGTATGATTAGAATATACAATTTCTACACAGGCACTTTTTTCATGAAATAAGTAAGTGTTTGTGGACATTTTTTCCCACGATACGGTATCAAATTCACTATTTTAAAAATAAATGTAAGAATGAATATACTAGAAATTTAATTTAATTTAAAATAAGCATTTATATTTTTATGACAGATTTCCCAAACAAAACTATTATAATTACACAATGTTTTAAAACTCATTAACTAGTATTTTCTCAAAGAAAGTGCTAAATTTTGTGAAATCAATTATTTTACAAGAATAATTCAAGAAAATCAAGACGTTAACTTTTCTATAGATAACTGTTGCAAAATTAGATGTTCCAAAAATAAGGCATATATTTTAAAGATAAACATAAATTTTTCTTTAAAAATATAAAACAAAAAATAATAATGAAATTATATTAATTCTACGTATTATACAAAATTTTAAAAATCAATCAAAGCACACATTAAAGTATATCATGTCGATTTATGTATTAATAATATCACATGGTTATAATAATATGGTTACATAATACCAATATGATTCATATCAGTAAAAGAAAGAGTTTAAATGGATGTGTGTGCTATGTAGCTCAAAAACAGTTAGACCAAATGACATGAAATTTGTCACGTGGAAACTATGGGTGACGATGATTTGTATCAAAAACAGATTATTTTTCGAAATTTGTTTTAGATTTTTATTCAAATATTTAATTTTGAAGCGATAAATTTTTCATGAGTGCTTGTAGAAATTTCATGCAAATGTCAAGGATGTTGTTTTTAAAAATAATTTTTTAAGGTAATCATTTCGAAGAGATTCATTGAAAATAAATTTTCCATCAAATTGTGTTTACGAACTGCTACATATTATTCGAGCACTCCAAGATACACTCATGAAAAGATTCTGAGCCATTGGTTGTCTTAAGGTATCCGACTACGTTCGGAACCATGATTTTAAAAAAGTGCATAAATGTATAATTTTCATGATATTTAGTATCACTTAGATTAGAATACATGTATAAAATTGTTTTAAGAACATTATGACAAAAAAAAAGTTATTTAAATACACTATTTTGGCAAAAAATTAACTTAGAATAACCTTTTTTTCCAAATGTTCTCCTTTTGAAAAAATGCTTCTTTTTATTAATATTTTTGCTCAGACCTCTGTACAGAGGCTCAACAAATTTTTTTGAAACGCATAACAGAAGTCGGTTTACCATGTTTTACAAAAACAGAAGGGGGAAACAAGAAAATCGCCGATAATTTTTTCCCGGGTTGTAACCAAAAAATAATGCGAATTTTCAAAAATTAGTTTTTTTAAAATTACAGGAAAATACAATAAATGAAGTTTTTAAAAAAACTTTTAAAAAAAGGGAAAAAGTTTTTTTCAAAAATTTTTTAAATAATTTTTTGTCAAAATGTCCAAAATTTTTATACATGTATTCAATTAAATGATACTAAATATCATGAAAATTATTGGCTTTAAGTTCCAAAATAGGGCTTAAGGATCCATTTTCGTTCGGGAAACCCTGATTTTGCAAAAAGGGGTATAAATGAATAATATTTTTATATTTAGTGTCACTTAGATTAGAAAAAAATATAAAATTATTTAAGAATGTATTTAAAAAATTTAAACACTATTTTTACAAAAAATGAACATAGAATGACCCATTTTCAAAATATTCTCTTTTGTGAAAAATGCTTTTTTTTATAATAAATTTTGCCTGTTTTAACTCAGACCCTTCTGTACAGAGGCTCAACTAGTTTTTGAAATATATAATGAATTTGGGGTTTTTACATGTTTTACATTAACAAGGGGGCAATTTTAAGAAAAAAAACGCGGATAATTATTTCAATGGGTTGTAATTCTGAAAATAATGTGAATTTTTCAAAAAAAAAAGTTCAGACTCTCTGGAGAAGTCTTTAGTTTATAAAAGCACACACAAAATATTATTATTTTAGAAACATTTTTTATAAAAAGAGAACATTTTGAAAAAAATGTTATTCTAAGTTAATTTTTTGCCAGAATATTGTATTTAAATAAAACATTTTTTTGTCAAAATGTCCTTAAAACAATTTTATACATGTATTCTAATCTAAGTGACACTAAATATCATGAAAATTATCCATTTATGCGCTTTTTTAAAATCACGGTTCCGAACGTAGTCGCATACCTTAATACTAATGCCTACATATGCCTTTATTTTATCACAAATAATTTGTGACTTTGCTTTATGTCAATGGTTAATATAAACAGTGGTCATCAGAAATACCTAACTGTCTGATTGGTCCGATTTATCCAATTCATAAGCAAAAATATTTTGTTGAGCACAATAAAAGAATTTTAAAAAGTTTGATAAGACATGTAATAAATTTATTTTGTAGAAGATTTGACAATTTAACATTATTTAACTAATCAAATTATAAAATGCTAATAATTCATTCATTGAAATTTACTTAAATTATATCAAACAACTCATTAAATATAGCATAAAAATTCATGCAACTTATGCCTCCGATACATATTTACAGCAGCATCAAAAATTATTTTATAAGTCTGTTTACTTCTAATAGACTTTTTTTTGACAATGGGTACTTACAACCAATATGAGGCTGTATATGCATGAAATTTTAAGCAAATATTTCATCACATATCAAAAAATTAACTAACTATTTCAATAATAAAAAGTCTAAAAAGAATTATTGTTGTTGTTATTTTTTAACCCATATGATGTAGCTAAGCTACACTATCTCCATAAAAAAAAGAACAAAAATGAAATAGGATTTCCTAAAACCTCGTCAATATTAAAATTCAAGAAATTAAGAATAAGACTGTGGTAGGCGTAATCAGCCTTGCGCCTATGACACTCTAGAAAGGCTTTCCGATCCTGTTGAAAGTAGGAGATTTGATGTGGCCTTAAAAGAATTACTGGTACTTGGGTATCATCGCAACCTATTGCCGACATTATACGAAACGACGAACACAATTGTCAATTCAACGCGTACGACGCATATGAAATCGCGATTGTCAACTGCGAATTATTAAAAGAGTTGGTAATTGTTGCGATAATACGTAGTACCCTTGCATAAATCTCATCTTTTTAAATGATTTGATAGAAATACATTTTTAGAATATTTAAAATTAAAAAAAAATTTTCATTTTGTTTTTGAAAACTACGAGAGGGACATACATTTTATGCTAAATACCGGATTTTCGCGACTATAAGTAAAAGTCCCCCCTCCGCTCACCCTGAATAAGTTTTAAAAGGTTCTCACATTTTCACAAACAAGGAATACATGATTATAGTGATACTATATATGCTTTCTATAGTGAAAGAGAAATAAATTTCAAGATGGTCCTCACTCTTGACATTTAAACTACGCATTCGTATGTACATAATATTTTTTTTATTATTATTTCTAATGGGTTGCGGATTGGTGTTTTACCATTGCAAGTCTAGTACATTCCCCGGAAGCTGGTATCTCTTTTTAGTGCGCAATCGAGGAATTATTTCAATTTAGAATTATACAGTGACAAAAAAAAAAAGTTTAGAAGTTTTAGCAAGAAATAAAAGCTAGAACAAATTGTTCTTTAATTTGGGGGGAGAGATAAAAAACTGCATTTTCGCGTTTGTTTAATTTTGCGAACTACGTATGAGCATTTAAGATAAGTAACTAATCATAGAAAACAAACAATTTTCTCAAAACTCTTTAAAAAATACATATCCATCAATTTCCCCAGCTTAAATTCAATTCTTCAAATTAAATAAAATAATGCATTTTAAATGTTTCAATGTTTAACGTTCAATGTTTTTTCCTTCACAAAATGAAAAATAATAAATAGAAAAAATTATTTTTAAAACGTTAGCATTAAAACATATAATACATGTAGCTAAAATGCGCATTTAAACTAAATTAAACTGACAAGGGAAATTATTTTGTATACCAAAAACGGATTCATTTCTTTTGCAAGTTCTGTAGAAAGGCAGCCAAACGATTTACTTCAAAACAAATTTAATACTGAATTACATTACAAACATATATGAGCAGACGATAAATAAAAATTAAATCGCGTGGCTTAATCAATAGCGCCATATCGGAATTCACCATAATTTGAAGCATTATATTTCGTCTTTTAAAACCAAAAAAAAATAACATACTTCGAAATTAAAGAATGTATTTATGTATAATTTAATTTCATGATAATTCCATTAAGATTTTAGAACGGAGCGCTTTAAGAAAATCACTTATGAAAATCTGTTTTCTTCTATCAAGTAGAAAATACGTATCATGGTTTTAAAAATATATACTTTTATTTCCTTTTTTAGAATCAAATTTTCAACACTATTATTCCTTACATTTTGGCGATAATTAGAATGCATGAATCATAGCTTAAATAACGCTAAAAAGTGAAAATGGTAAACTAGTTACACGATCCAATAAGCATCATTTCTAAATGGTATGTATTAAACAAGGTATCATTGTTGTATAAAATATCATATAATTGCTTTTTTTTTAAATCTGTTATTGTGTATACGAAAAAAATTGCAAGATAAACTCACCGATCTCAAAAATTTTCTCAGCTCCCTGATTCTCTCAAAAGCATATAGTTCATTTTCATATAAAGTACATATTGTCGTAGCACATGCAGCTTCTCATGCAAGAATGATCAAAACTATTCACGAGGCACAGGATGCATAAAGTAAAATTTAATTGCTTTTATGATGATTTCGACGCGAGCTTTAAACAATGGTTCTTTGTAAAGGAAATAGAATAATCTATTATTTGTTCAGTGGAAACATATTTTTAATTCATTTCGAAAACAAACATCTAAAAATTGCATCGAAAATATTGAAAGAGTAATTTTCATCATGTGTAGTTGTGCTGGTTAATTTCAATAAAGAAGCTTAAGGAATAAGATCTCATAAGTCGCGTTTAGTTTTGCTGTCTTTTTGAAAACTTATTGATTGTCCTTCCCCCGTTTTTGAAGAAAAAACGTTTTCAACAAAGTTTTAATTTTCAAAAACGTTGTGATTTCTAAGCTAAATTTGATTTATTTTGTTGTTATTACCATTTTTCTGTGTAAAAAAAAGAACTTTAGGGTAAGCAAATAAAGATAAATAGAGGTGGGGGGGTGATAATGGGTTTTTAAACCTTAAAACAAGTTTTTACCTGTCCTCCAAATATCTGCTTTCCCCACAACCAGCTTAATTTTCAAAAATATATTGCAACTATGATAATGTTCTTATATTATTGGCATCGGATTAAAGAGAGAAAAAGATCATGAGAGAACTAAATATTTCATCAATTGATTGATGAATTGTAGCATTTAAAAAATAATCACAAATTAAAAGAATTGAAACTTAATTAAAAAATTGTACGATTGTTGTCAGGCTGCTATCTTTATCTCTATAACACGCTGTATCTTTATTTTATTTTTTTCTTGGCATATTTTTGAATAAAACGATTTTTCAATTCCTACTATTAGCTCACAATCTCTATATATTTATTTGCTTGTTTTTTTTATTTATTTTGGTTTTTCAATGTTAAAAAAATACATTTTGAAGCACTCAATTGAGCTAAAATTTTTTATATACGAGTTTGGTGAAATACAAATAATTATAATTAAAAAAAAATTGATTAAAACGGGTTTCAAAATTACAAATACACCCACTTTCCCACATTTTTTGATTTAGCGACTTGGCGATTTGTGTCAAAACTTAAAAAGGTTTTTTTTTCTCACGTTATAAAACTTTCCGTTGAATAAATTTTTTTCCATTGTTTTGGATGAAATACGGTATTTTAATGATAATTATTAAAATGAATTACCACTTAATATTGTGATTCTGTCGTATGAATATACATAGTTATATTAATTGTAGCTATTTAAAAAAAAGAGCAAAAATAAAATTTTTTTTTTATTGTAGGAATTGACAAAAAATTTTTATAAATTTTTATTGTTTTTTTTAAAAATTTTTTTAAGACAGCGGAACTTGGTGAAAATTATTTGATAAAGCCACCAATATAGTAAACCTTCAACAAAAATTTATCGTAGGCATATAGACTGGTATGTGTAATCAGAGTAAGAAAAAAAAATTCGATCGCTTGACACACATAGAATATATTTTTTCAAATTGTATTAAAATTCGAATTCACTTTTAAAAATGTTATTGCAAAAGTTTGATTCTTAAAAACCATTAATATTGAAACACGTGCATTGGTTTCCTTACGGCACTACTCTCCTCGTGGGAAATTGAATTTTACAGGTGAAGTTCTCTTCCCAACAAGAACTGAAAAAATAAAGCTAATTGCTACCAAAGAAGATGTGGGTCAGAGGAATTTTTTACCCTTTGGCAAATTTTTTAGAAATAAATCCCCAAAAGCCTTTAGCATTTTAATGACCCTTCCGGAAATTTCTATGAGGCTATTTAAAAAGGGCGGGAGGTTCAAACAGCCGTTTGGGCGAAATTGGGATGCGTTGATTGGGAATTTCTCTAATACTTTTATTGAATTACTAATATTACTGGCAATGAATGTATTAGTATGTGTTCAATGTATTAGTATATTACATTTTTTTCTCTGTAATATACAAATAAAATTTATCTGAATGAAAATATACTTTGCAACTCAGTTTTAGCAACGTTGTATTTAAAAAAAGTAATTCATATTCGTGAAACATTTTTAATATTTATTCCTATATCAAATTCCATATAGGACTGTTTTCTAATTATTCCTTTTGACTGCCAAAGGAGAAGAATATAATAAAAAAAGCATCTGTTTATTCTTGTTAAAGCACCAGAAAAAGAAATGAAGCGAATACAGTAATATTGATAATACGCCTTACTTTTCTTTCTTCTAAAAATAAATTTAAAAGGGATCGAAATTTAAGGCAAATTTCACTCTTTTTAAAGATATTGCCATAAAATCAAGAAACTGGCTCCTTTTGTAGTCGGGAAAAAACATTTTATGCTTAACAAAAGGTACATTTGATATAAATTCGATTTTTATAACAAAGTTACCTCTGAGTGCAAGAAATTAAACCTACCGATGAAAATCATCCATGTTACCAAAAAGGAAAAAAAAAGAGATTTTGATGAAAAAATCTAACGATTGCATTGAGTAACAATGACGAGAAACTGAACGCACACGTACGCTTACCGACGGTAGTATACTTTTAGACATAAATGAGATAGATATTCGAACAATTTAAAATGGAGCGAAAGCATATTGGTGGTATTGTTATAAACGCAAAAAAAAAGGGCAAATTGAGTTTCAGTTGCAATTCATTTCAATTTTACGGCATTATTCTTGTTAATTTGTCGTTATAAAGGGCAATTGTCATGTATTAAATTTCATAGCCTGTTTTAGTACAGTGATTCTCAAACTTACTGTGCCCATGGACCTCTTTTTATACTCAACTGAAATAACTATTTCAAAGGATAACAGAAAATAACAAATTTAACTTTTATGTCCTGAAAATGACAAATTAAAATGACATTGATAAATATTGTATTATAAGACTATTTTAAAAAAATTACCTTTGACAAAAGTAACAATTTTAGTTAATAAACTCACGTGTAAAATATCAATCGTATTAAAAATCACTTACGTAACGAACTTCATCTTAACAACACAAAGAATAATACTGCTTTCTGTTCAAAACTGAGGAAAATCCGTTTTCATTACTTCACATCTCGGTCAGCCGCAAAACTAAACTGGGATTAGATAGATTTTTTGAGCCACATTTTGAAAGTTTTGAATGTAGTGGCGAGATCTCATTACTATTTAAATCTGCATGAATAGCAACACTTACTTCCACCGTCCAATGCTTTTCAATACATTTTTAAATATTTTACTCTAAAAAAAATTTTAACACGTAAAAATGATAGGTAATTCCTTTTGACTTTCATAATAATGGAAAGAGGTCGTAAATACAATGGTGTTCAAAATTAAGAGCATTTTTAGATTTTGTGGCTTATCTCTAGAGCTACTGGAAAGATTTTCATGAAATTTAGCTGTATTTTGGGTAAAATAAAAAAAAAACTTCAATATTTAAAAATGCAAGCGTGATTGTCAACACTGGTCGAAGTTGGAGGGTTGGAAACAGTTTTTTCGGTATAACAAAAAAAAAAAAAATTGTTCAATAGAGGGTATGGTCCCCTCTTTCAGATAATATTGATTTTATACCAGAAATAAGGGAATTTATGAGTCTCTGTGGCAATTGATCCCACTCGTTCAGAAACTCTGTTTTCAAGTCTTTGGTGGTTCTCGGAAGGGGTTTGAGAGTTGTAATTGCCCCCCAAGGCGTCCCGGTTTCTACACAGGGGGACGCAATGGGAAATCCCAAATGTCCTTCAGCCAGACGTCTTGGGATTGAGAAGACACAGAGGACCCCCGTGAAGGGCTCCATACCGGATGATGGGGCCAAGAAGCAGTTCGTACGCGCATTTCTACGATGTGACGGTATCTCGGCGACTAGTCGTCGATGGTGTCCGGACGGTCTTCATGAAATGACATTTTCGGTCCACTGGTCCCAACACCTCCCAACACCAATCAGAGGGGCCCAATTCGAATCCGCCCAGCTGACAACCATCTTCCCTCATCCGATGATTCTCCCCCCCAGACTGGACAGCTGCTCATATTGTCTTCAAAACGACGTAATGGCATATGTACCCAGCTTCCCTTTTTTTTAAACGATTCGCAACTCAAACAAGCTTTGGTTACCTGTTTTATACCCACGAGAACGACGAAAAAATCCTACCGGTATACGTAATGCGCAATCACGCGCATTTCTTCTTTCATATCTCCCCCCCATGTCCCCTTCATGTTTTCCCGAGATCCCCAAATTTTTTTTGGCAATTTTTTTCCCATGAATGTACTTCAGATAACGAATTAAAATTATCACTTTAAATTTTATTCTTTTATGACTTATTTTTTTTTTTTATTTAGAAATAAGATATTTA
>BMAV01000827.1:0-27583 GCA_019973955.1 Trichonephila inaurata madagascariensis
AAACATTTGGATACAATATTTAAACTAAAATATGAACTATTAACATAAGTATTTTCTGCAATGTGAAATAACATCATTTTAGTTTTTGTTCACTTTTTAACAAACATAAATCTTTAGACTACATTTCTATAAATTAATGATTCATTGTTCCTCTCTTTTACATGTTTATTGAATAGTTTTTGAGTAATCCAAAAAAAAAGCTCCTTTTCCTTTTATATAGAAATTATTCATTGTTTGTTCATTTATTTTTCGAAAAATCAATTACTAACCATATGTTTTTAATCTACAGAAAGGAGAATATAGATAGTGATATAAAATGGGAAATATTTATATAAAATGAGGGATCTTTATTGATTATAGATTATATACAAAAAGAGTAATTTTGTCTACTTCATTTATTATCGATTCACAGAAGCCGAGCGCTTTATGTTTACGAGTAAATGAACGAGCACGATGTTCTAGCCCTGTCGCATGTTCTGTTTCCTTAAAAATTCTGTAATGAGGCATTCTCTTCCAGTTTAAAATGATACTGGTCTTGGGATTGCAGTTAGATAAAGGAGTTACTTGCTCAAGTGGTCTTGTTACTTCGACCTTGGCTCAAAATTATGAAGCGTATCTACAGTTGTCTGAGTTGTGTATTCAAGTGAAATGATAATTCACGTCAATTTATCACTCATGATTAATGCAATTATGATTGGAAGGTATTTAAACGCGTATTATATATATATATATCATCGACCAATTTCACCAAATCAAAAGACGTTACTGATTCAAAAAATATCATCAAATATTTTTATCGAAAAAATTAATGCGTTCCAACACGCGTGGAAACGGTTTCTACTAATGGCAGTATATCGCGACATTGGGCGGCTTCTTCTAACTAGAAAAAATTGGGTGACGGTATAATACGTAAGAACCGATTAGAGCTGCTAAAGAAATGAACAACTTCTGCATTTTGGAAAGACATTAGCACGCTTAACCCACTTCGAAAAGTTAATGAATTTTATTTCTATAGTTTCTCATTCTTGATTATTGATGAAAATGTAACTAATAGAGTTTTTGCTTTTAATCAATTTGTCTCATTCCAAATATTCTTTATGTCAAAAATAATAAAACATTTATCATTTATTTACAATTTAATATATTTTAAGATAATAACCAAAGTTAAGCACATATGATTCTCACTTTCATTGCGTATTTGAACGGATTATTTTGTATTTTGTCAGAATAGCTGATTAATTATTTGCAGGGTTCTATAAAGGTTGCAGTTATTTAATTCCACAGAAGTAGATTAAACTCTTACTGAATGGATATGACTAATAATCTTAATTAGAATCTATTCATATCAGAGTGTATAAAATCAGGAAATGTGCTAAATGCTTTACATTTATTTATTTGAAATCTATTATTTTTTGTTACCTTACATTTACTGTTAACAATTGCTGTTACTAAAATATTTGTTAAAATTATTATTTTAGTTCCTCTATTGCTAACTTGTTGCGACTTAATGTAAAAGAAACAGAATCCCAAACTTAGGATACATTTTCAAGTAACAATACTTGAACATCCACAGAAATTTTTCTGGTTATAGGAACATATATTTATTTACCGTATTTGGGACCTTGAAATTTACAAAACGCAAATGCAACACGAGTGTTTTCACTTCTAATTAAGTACCCGTTTAGCATTTTAATAAGGAAGAATATACATCTTACTTTATTTCGAAAAAATAACTTGAATCAATCAAAAAGGAAAACTACAATAATAAAACACAAGCTACATACGTATCTTTTTGTAAAAATATATCTACATTTAAATATATCAATTTAATTATTATATAAAGATATCTATAATATTAACATATATATATATGAAAGAAATTTGTATACTATATCAAAAACCAGAAATAATAGATAATGAACATAACAAGAAATAACGTAAAAAATATAAAAGCAAAACATGAAGATCGAATTTATAGAAAAATACAAAAAGGAACTATAAAAGAACCTAGCGAGTCAGAAAGCTTTCGACTTAGGACCGAATAAGGGGTTAAACTAGTTTAAAGGGAACCCCCCAATTTAAAAAAATAAAAAAAATAAAAAAATAAAAAAAACAAAAATTGAAGTATAAAAAAACTTAAAAAAGTATGAAAAAAACACTGACTACTATATTCTGAAACAATTCAGATATATATATATATATCTTTACATAATATAATTGTCTGAACATAATGTTGGTGCATTTTTTTAATTTGAAAAAGTTATTTGAAGCCCTATTTTTCAACATGAACCAAATGATTTTTATTTATCAATAAAAAGTGTTATTTTTTATTAAAATTTTGAGTAGCATTATAAAATATTATTTTCCCCTTGTTTTTTTTTAGTCAAGAAATCTAATTTTTTTTTTAAAAAATTTTTTTTGTTTGGTCCTTTTGATTTTTCCCCCAGACATAAAAAATTTAAACCCTTTTAATTCATTTTCAACCTTAACATCAAAATCCATTGCCTAGTCTTCTCATTCCGACATAATATCTAAATGCATCCCATCTCCTTATAGCCAATCTCTTTTACGATAATGTCACTTAAGGTTTTCAAACCGGGCCCATGGTTTTCGCCACAAAGGCTTAATCAATCACGAGGACTTATCAGCTCGATGTTTCCCTTTTTTGTTTTGTCCTTTCTCGCGACGAAGGCCCTGTTGGGGAGGAACATGACACCCCTTGTTTTATTCATAACGTTTTAAAAAAAAAGCCTCCCGATTGGGGCTCTCTTTTATCGGAAGAGCCAGGGCGTCGATAAGGTTGGGGTGCAATGCCAAGTTGATGGGGCAGCCTGACGTTTCCATTAAGGTCTATTCCAATATTGACTCGTCTGTTATCTTCGACCGTTCCTTTATCTGGTCCAGAGAGTGTGTCTATATGGACAACTTGGTTTGCGGTGGAGTTTCGCTTCTCTGATTGGTGCTGGAGATATGTCGAACAATTTCGACTTCATTTAACCACGCCAAAAGAAATAACTTTGTTGTATTAATCGTTATCTGATAGCTCCTTTGAGCTTGGATTGAGGCGAATAACCACATCCAATTTCTTTGTGTCAATGATAAAAAAAAATAATTCTTTATATGTACAGATTATGTTTGTTTTCCGATAGGCTAGATGTGAGCTGATTACAACATATTTTAACGTAAAATTAGCATAATCATTACGTTGTTCTTTTAGCTTGTGTTGTTTCTTAATCTCCGTTTTCCAATAAAAATTTTGATTTCAAAAGTATATATGTAATACAGCAGTAGTCTTCAAACTTTGTCGACTTGGGGAACTCTCAGAACTATATGGTGTTTTTAGGGAACCCCATCCCACACATATGTATTCTTAAAAGAATATATCTTAAATAATATTTACCGTAAAATCCGACGTATAAAACGCGTACTTTTAACAGAAAAAATTAGAAATTTACGGATGCGTGTTATACGCCGGCTATAAAAATGAGAGATGTAAAAATAAAAAAAAGAGACGAGCACATAAAAACAAGTAATAAAATTTTTTTTTTTTAGTCAATTCCTGCTTAGATCAACAAAGAAAAATTTTATTTTAGCTATTTTTTATTAAATAGTTACAATTAATATAAATATGTATATACACATAGCAGAATCACAACATTAAGTAGTAATTAATGTTCTATTAATTATCATTAAAGTATCGTATTGTCATCCAAAACAATCGTGTATATAAAATTTCAGTTCAACTGAATGCTTTAAAACGTGAGGAAAAAAAATCTTTTAAAATTTCGACACAAGTCTCTAAAAATGAAACCAACTCACTGTATTTGTATCGTATTTGTAATTCTTTAAATCATTAGTTTCAGTCAATTAATTTTAATTAATTATAATTTAATTATCGTATTATTACCCAAAACAATAGTGTATAGTAAATTTCAGCTAAAATGAGTGCTTTAAAATGTGATAAAAAAAATCCTTTTCAAGTTTTGACACAAGTCGCCAAAAATGATGCCGAAGTGGCTGTATTTGTAATTCTTTGAATAATTAGTTTTAATCAATTAATTTTTGTTAATTATGATTAAATTACTGTATTGCCATCCAAAATAATCATGTATATAAAATTTTAGCTCAATTGAGTGCTTTAAAATGTATTTTATTAACGATTGAAAATTCCACCAAGATAAATAAATAAATATATAGAGAGTGTGAGCTAATAGTAGGAATATTGAAAAATTAAACTTCTACGTGAATCGAAACACAGTTTATTTAAAAGAACTGACATTCCTTATGAAATTAAAGGGTTGTTGTTCTAGAAGAATGCTATCTTTACTAAAGCTTAAAATAATATCTAGAAAATAAATGGCTGCATAACATATATGAACAGTGGCGCACGTAAGGGGTCCCCGAATCCGGACCCCCAAAGCCTTTGATATTTTTTTCTCGATTGATTATAATCCTATGTATACAGTATGTAAAATTAAATTACGTATTAGAAATAAAAAATTATTTTTATTAACTAATGCTAATTATTTATTCAATAATTAATTTTTTAATGTTTTTTGTTTCCGAAAATCGAAAAAATCAAAAGAAAATTTTGGGCGGCGTATTGGAGCATGATACTAGAATGGTAGATTTTAGACCCTGGAACCTCCCCTTGAAAAATTCCTGCGGGCGCCACTGCATGTGAGCATTGCACACGTATATTTCAGGTGCCTTCGTAAAAAAGGGGGGTGCGTATCATACGGCGAATATACCGTAAAATCCGGCGTATAACGCGCACTTTTAATACAAAAACAAGATCGAAATTTACGGGAGCGCGTTATACGCCGGGTATAAAAATGAGATCATTCAAAATAAAAAAAGAGATTAGCATCAAAAAAATTAGACTTCTAACTAGATCGGAATGCTGTTTACTTAAAAGAAATTATACATACTTTATGAACTCAATAAGTTGCAGTTCTAGAGGTATACTATTTTTTTCAAAAACCTAGGATAATACTTCAAATAAATGACTTCAAAACAAAAGAATTGCGCACGTACATTTTTTTTCAAGTTTTTTTACAAAAATGGAAGTTTTTCGTTATACGGCGAACATATCTCAAAACAAAAAAATGCAACTTGAAAGTATAGCTGCGCGTTATACGCCGGATTTTACGGTACCTAAAAATTAAAAAAAAAATGTGGCTTGTAAGTATTGGTGCGCTTTATATAGCGGATTTTACGTTAAGTTCAATACGTTATTTAGTTTATGTAAATACAAAGAAACGTATTCCATTAGATATTAAAAAAAAATTCTAATATTTTATAAAGGATGGAAATTAATTTTAAAAATGCTTTGTAAATTATTGAGGTTTAAAATTGTTGTTATTTTATTTTATTTATTTATTTTTAGAGCTGCTAATTCAAATTTAGAGTGATATCACTGCATATTTTCAGATAGCTATTTTTTACGTTATAACATTCCTTCAAGGTTTTGCGTTACTATTAGAAATTTTTTTCGATATATTTAAAAAATACTTTGCATTTTAAAAATATCCAATTTTGTAAAATGAGCAAAAATATTTACAATCATTAGATTGAAATCTGTTTGTTTCTTAAACATTTTCATGACTTTTGCGAAATTCAAGATTTTATTTTATCCATAAAATATTCATTTATATTTATTTTTGCTTTCTTTAAGAATTCAGTCTTTTATAAAAGTTAAAATTTTACAAAAAATTTTGGCATTTTGATTAAGCACATACAGATCACTTGTGGAACCCCTGTCAAAGTTCCAGGGAACCCTTATGTTCCGAGGAACACAGGTTGAAGCTCTCTGCTGTATAGTATAGTGAATTTTATCCTTCAATAAAAACAATACACGAAAAATAATGTACTGCGTTTAAAATATTAATATTTTTTTAATTTTTATTTCTTACTTAAATAATAAAGATGCTTATTCCCATCCAATGAATGAAGAATGAATAAATTAGCAACATCTCAATCATGGAAACTAACAAATGAAGATGGAAAGGAAAAGAATGGTTTAAATTAGAAATAATTAAATTTAAAAATAATATAGCTTACGAAGAATTTCTATTCATTAGCTTATTTTTCAAACATCATTAAAATATTTACATATTAGTCCTTTACTTTGATAAAAAGTTATCTGTATAATGAATGTTTAAAATATGTAAAATAATTTGGGGTACTTTTTTTTAATAAATGGGTTTCTTTACAAAAAATGTTTACTTGTTTTTATCATTTTTTTTAACTTTTCTTTTATAATTTGTTCCATTTTTCTGAACAACGATGTTGATATCATTAATTTCATGGAAAAATTCATTAAAGATCATTACTTAGTCTTTTCTTAAGACTTTTTTTAAAACATTCATGGACTGTTACAATTTTCTGAAAAGATTTGACTAAATATTTATTTTATATTTTAACTACTAAAAATAAACATAATTGCTTCAAATAGGTTTATTGAAACTTTTCCGCTTCACATTTTTGAATTTGCTGGTTATTTATTTAATTCTGGCATAGCTTATTTGTTCTTTTGAATCTTCTTTTAATTTTGACAATTTTGAAATACAGCGTATGTGCTACTTTGTAAGTAGTTAATGACTCTGAAGAGATCAATTTAATATAGATTAAAATATTAGATTTCACTCACTACTATAAACAGAAGGAGAAAGGTTGACTAATCACGAAAAAAGGAAGTTTAATCCCGCTAAAACATTGTCTCCACCTGCTTTGTTTATTATGCATAAGCATCCATATTAAATATTGGTGTTCCTTTCTACTATGATGCTTTTTGATTTTCTATATTAAAGTATGTATATTTTAAATTATTAGATTCATGTTTTCTTGTCGGTGAATAAAAAACTACTTTGCATAAATTTATTTCGAAAAGACACCAAAAGAAGAAAATTGTCGTTCTGTTTGAACAAAAAAATTATCAAGAATAATAAACATTAAAAAATAAATAAATCTTTGAAACTACATATATTTGTGTAATTTTCTTACCCCGGTTTTAAGATGATTATTCTAATCATTTTAAATGTCTACATTTCAAATTGAATAAATATGTTATGTGTGTGAATATGTTATGTTATGTAAATCCAATTAAATGATTCTTTTCCATATATTATTTTTTTGTATCATTTTAAAATACTAAAAAAAACCCCAAGAATTTTACAACTTTAAATAATCACCATCACCGCAACACTTGATCTTAGTCAAATCGAACAACTTATTCACATATTCCTGTTGCAACCATTCTTTCAAATGAAGGAAAAAACACCTTTTTAATCATATCACCGAATGCACTCATTCTTAAAAAAAATAAGAAAGAGGGCGCGAAATACAAATGAGGTGATTCATTTCCAAGTCAAAAAAAAAAAGAAGAAAGACGAATCTACCTTCAATTAAGAAAGCCGCGATTTGACAAATTATTCCTTATTAATATTTTTATCTTTCATGTTTTCCACCGACCTAAAAATTATTTTTCGCCCTAGTCGGTAATTCGAAAAGGGAAAAGGAAGATTTTTTTTCTTTATTTTCACTCTTCAATTTTTTGACTGATGAATTCTGTTGATTGAAATCATTTGCCTACCATTCTTTGTTTCTATTGACTGTCAAATACCCAAAACCCCCCGGCGGGGCCAAAAAAAAAACGGGGGAACCACCCTATCGACTTTCAAATCCCCCTTACCCTCAAAAAGGGAAAAAGGGCATCTTTTTTTGATCCCAAAGGAAACACTCCAAAACAAAACAAAAAATTAATAATTTTTTTCTGTTAAAAAACAGATATAGATTGGCAGAACTGAATGTTTTTTCCCATCTAGTTTGCCTACAAAGCAACTTGTTATGGGATGAAAGAAACAAAATGTGCAGTTTGGGGGGAGGCAGAAAAGAAAAAAATAAATAAATATATTGCTGTCATTGGGGATGATGTGCTGGTTGGTACCGCCCCAATCAATTTGGCATGCACTTCCGAAGAATATTGCCTCGTCCGTCCTCCTTATGCCTTAATGAGGATCATCATGCTGCTGGGGCAAGGTAGTTTTGGCAATACTCTGGGTATTTTACAGCGTGTTCCTTTTCATGTCTTGAAGAAAGACTTATCTCCTCCGGGATGATGAAGCCAATATACTTGTTTGTAAGACAAATTAGGATTTTACAAGGATTAAAAATATTCAATATATGCATGTGCTGAATCTTGCACACAGTTATTTCGATATGCTTTCCCTGATAACGAAGCTAATATTCTTTCACGGTTGACAAAAGGACAAATTATTATTTTACAAGACTTAAAAGGAATTCAGTATAATTTTTTTATTTAGCTGTCAAATATCTTGCTCTGTATTGTGTATTGCGTTCGAAACCGTGATTTTAAAAAGCGTATAAATAAATAATGTTTTTAGTGATATTTGATGTCACCAAAATTAGAATAAGCGTATAAAATTGTTGTAAGAACATTATTATAATAAAAAATTATTGAAATGCATTTGAAGAAAAAAGTGAAGAAGAAAGAACGTATTTTTAAAACATCCAACAACTACCAAACATACTTCAATACCTATATATAACTGGCTTTTGTACAGAATCTGAACTAGGATTTTTGAAATATATAAAATTCAGAAGTGGATTTATTCATATTTTAATATATAAGAGTAGAGAAATTTTAACAAAAAACAATGGTTATTATTATTTCAGTTGATATTAACTCTGATAATGATGTCAATATTTCAAAAGTTCTTCTTCAGGCTCTGTAGAGAAAAATCTTCGTTACATTCCTTTAAGACCCAGCCTTCATGGGCCAGCCTCACTCTTCGTTCCAGATGGTAGCAAGATCGTTTTTTTTTTAATAATTTTTTTCAGTATCTTTGGGATTAGTATAGTGTTAATAATTAGAAGAATGTAATACTATTAGAAGAATGTAATACTATACAAAATATTTAAGGTTTAAAGGGATAAGAATATCTAACCCGCACGATCGTACGAGCTGGATCTTAAAGAAATATACATGTAAAGTATTATTAATATAGAAGTATTTTTTATAAAAGGAGAATTTTTTTAAAATATGCATTTTGTCTTCATTTATTGCCAAAAAATTGCACTTAAATAATTTTTGATTATAATTATTTCCTTAAAACTGTTTTATATGTATACTCAAGTTCACACAGGTGACACTAAACATCAAAAGTATTACTCATTTATACGCTTTTTCCAAAATCACAATTCCGAGCGTAGTTAGATATTTTAATTCTAAGACGAGTTTAACTACTGTATAATAATCATGATGATGCCCTACACACAAGAAAAAAGTGAGGCAGAGTAGATGCTTTTATTATCTTAATCAGGATTTAAAGCATTCAAAATGGGTATATTTAAGATGGTAGGCAAATTCAATTTTCGAAAAGGAAGAATGAATAACGTGTTGCTTGTACAAACAGAAAGTGCCATATTTTATAAATTTGTGCAAGGAAATCTGAAATGTTTTCTGAATCAATTTAAATACAACAATAATGGTAGAATATGTATGAGTTGCAGAAACAATACTTAATCGCTTTAAATATTCATTTTAAAACTGTTTATTTAAGTCAGTGATAGAAAATTATTTAAAGCGATAGTACTAAAATGCAGGACTCAGTGGTAATTGAAAAAGATTTGCTGAAAAGAAACGTTTATTTTAAATTTTGATTTATACTATAGAAATTCCAAAATTTTACTAAAATTTTCAAAATGCTTTGGGGATTATAAAATTTGCATCTAATATAATTTTGAGGTATTACAAATGTTTGCTTAAAAAACAAATATTCGTATGGTGTTTATTTAATATCTATATGAATGTTATTCACTTCCTGTAAGTGAGAGGTTAAATGAAAACATAAGTGCAAATATTTATTTTATATCTATTTGAATGCGTTATTCACTTCTAATAAGTAAGATTTTAAATGAATAAGATACTAATATTTAAAGAAAAGTATGTTATAAGCTATAGCAAAAAAGCAATAAATAAATCATAATTGAGATTATACTCTTTGTGAAGTTTTTCTTTCTTTTTTTAATTATTAAGAAGTAAATTTCACTCAGTAGAGAATTTAGGAAATGAAATGTAAATTCTAAATTTTATATATATATATATATATATATTCAATCAAATTCTTTTTGAAACTTACGATCTTTATCCGTCATAACATTTATTTTATCTTTCAATTTGCAATCGCATTGAGCTATTACCTGATTTCATTTTTCCCATTAGATTAAAAAGCTGGAAAGTAAAATAGGTTCAAAAAGCTTTAATGAATATAGAAAGCAATTTTAAAAAGTATATGCTTGCCAAAAAACATCAAATTAAAGAGCATTATTGTGTGTATATACAGGAACAGTTAGTTCTCTTGGCATTTTTTATGTACTCTAATGAGGAATCCAATTGTGAAGAGTCTGGGTGCTATTTTTCGGACACTATGCTTATATTAGAAAGTATCGGTTCTATTGGTTGGATTCTTAATTCCAAATAATGTTTTTTAAAATTATTAAAAGCCATGTTTAGATTACAAATTCGTGAAGGGTAATGAAAAAATTCTCAAATATTCTTTTCCATTGCAATGAAAATAAAATAAAATCTTTGTAAAATTTGCTTTTAAAATTTATACTGGATAGTAATATTAGTTATAGACTCCTTTACTAAAAAACATCCTAGTACAACGAGAATCATTAAATATTACATTACTTTTTAAAACATATCTTAATAATATCAAGCAAAAATTTAATTTATTACTTATCTGTGTCACACTTATATTTTTGGTAAATAATTAAATTAAATAATGGTTATAAAGTGTTAATTAAAAATTACATTACTTTTAAAACATATCTTAGTAATATTAAGCACAAATTTTATTTATTATTTATCTATGTTGCATTTATATTTTTGCTAAATAATTACTTTCGTACTTAAAGAAACAAATTGATAGGTTCATTGTCCCTAATCTCAAAATATATGGATGAAAATACTTTTAGGATGAAATATTTATTCTAAAATATAACAGAAAAGATTACATTATTTGGTAAAAATTTAATACGACATATTTCCCGGTTTTTGTTTGACAGAAAAATAATTATTCTTCCCAAAACCATTTACTAAAAATGATTGACGATATATCTGAAATTAAAAATAAATGGCAGACATTTTCTATCTATATTTGGTTGAAATTAATTAGTTCAAAAACCGTTAGGATATAAATAACTTTTTATAACTGATGGCATCGATTTTATTCAATATATAATGTTTTCTTTTCTTTATTTTTAAATACAACAGAAAAAATTAGATTGAGAATAAAGAATCAATTTTTATTGCGAGCCTAGAGCAGGGGTACTCAACCTTTTTTTCTACTGGGCCGCATATATATGTCAGCTATTTCACGCGGGCCGCATAAATGTTAGTTATTTTACGCGGGCCGCAACATGATGATAAGTGTGGGGGGGAGAAATGTTTTAAGACCAAAAAGCATTGGAAAACAGGAGTTATAATATTTTGATCAATTTCCCATACTTTAAATTTCAAATGTTATCTTGGTCTTTAAGCATTTTCTCCCCCGTTTCATCTCATGTTGCAGCCCGCTTGAAATAGCTTAACATATGTATGCGGGCCGTGTGAAATGGCTGACATATGTATGCGGCCAAGCAGAAAAAAAAGTTGAGTACCCATGATCTACGTTAATACTGGTACAATGTTAGAAGTTAATTAGTTAAGGGGGTCCATAAGAGCCCATGTTAAATTACGTAAATTTATGTACCTTTTTCTCAGAAAAACTTAAAATTATTTACTTTTTCTACCAAAATAAGACTTTAATGGAGGGTTTTTTTTTGTTAAAAATTAAAATAATTATGATTTTTTAAAAAGATGCCAAATTTTTTTCCTTAAAATTTAGTTTAACAATACGTTATCTAAAACAGTTCACTAGATATATCTTATTCCTTCCATTAAAATGTGTAAACATGTTGAAAGTATGCTCACTGAAATTTTGAGGATCCTACATTTATTAGTTTTTGAGAAAAAGGTCCATAAAGAGAGAAAAATATTGCATTTTGAGAAAACAGGCTTTAAAGTAAAAATTTATAATTTGTGAATGAGAGTGGATTACTTTTCAAAAATAAATCAAAACACTTATATTTATCGCATTTCTATGTATCATATATCATTTTAAGCAGAAATGTTTGAACTTTTAAACAATATGAAAAAGTCAAAATCGATAATTTTTCAAAAATTCATGTGCCGGACCCCCTTAACGAAGTTTTGTGGTAACACTCAAGATAGGTGTAAATCCCAGAAAAAAATATACTATTCAACATCCTTTACTTATCTCTCATTTAAAAATGTTGATCTGTGAATGCGTTTGGTTTTCTGTGAATATGTTAAAACTGTATAAGTATAATAAAAACACAAATAATTCCTACGAATAATAAAATGAAAAAATATACTCAAAATCGTAAAACAAAAACAAAAAAAAACACATAGACAACTGGGTACATAGACAGTCCTTGAATCATAGACAGTCTTATTCATTATAATAAGAATTTGATTCTCAATCAGAGAAACTTGGTATAGAAAATAATCATGAATCTTAAAAGGAAAATCTTTATTTTTTTAATCTAAACTACCTTATGATTTATTTAATCGTTTTATTTCTACTTAACTCAATCTATGTTAGAGGTTAAGTATCGCATATTCAAAAGATAATGTTATCATCCAATTGAATATATTATATTAGACATCATTTTTCTTAAGGATAAAATGCTATGAGTTCATTTGTTTTCACCTCATGGCCTCTACGTTCTTTCATATTTGTGATGATAAAAGAGTGTAAGAAAGGAATATTAAAAGCCATATTAATAATAAATCTAAATAAACGTTCTTAGAGTTCCTTTAACAATTTCATAATTTAGATTGCACGAAAAAAAAAATTTCAAATATCTAGCATTCCTCTGAACAAACTTTTGAATTTTCTTTTCAGAATTTAGTTAAAACAGGAAGCCCTTCACACTAAATTATTTTCGTATTTATTTGATTCTTGATATATTAAGTACGGATAAAATATATTAAGTATCAATATGTCAATATTAAGTAGACATTTTTTTGATTGAAACAGGAATTTATTTCGTTATAAAATACAAATAAAATTTTTGACGCTGTAGTGTCGATAATACACATTTTGTCTCTATTGAGAAAGCATTTTAATGTTCAGGGAGGAGTTGACAAATGAGCAAAATAAGAGAAATTATTGGTAATAAAAAAAGTCTCGTTGCACTCATATTTCTATTGTGTAAAATTTTCTTTCTATTTTTGTTTTCAAAAATGAACTCAAATTATAAAAATCAACACTTGGAGGAGTTATAAGTAAATAATTTTAATAATTAAAAAAGAAGGAATTTTATTATTTATTTATTCTCCGATAAAATAAGTAATACAATCATTTTTTTATGTTAAAGTGTAATATTTAATTTTAATATGAAAAAGAATTTAAAAAATAATTACATTTAATACTTTGTCCTGTTTTTAATTCTTAAACTATATTTAGGTATTCTTTGTTTAAATTATTTGATTTTACAGTTGTTTTTATTTATGAAAAAATAATTATCTGGTGCATTATATAATAATATGCAACATGGGGTGTAAAAAATATGTTGAAAGAATCCCAGAGGTTACTTATCAGATAAACAAACCTAAGAAAGGAATAATTAATAAAAAGATGCGATTAAAAAGAGAAAAATAAAGCAAAAGAATTAAGCTTTTAAAAAAGTAAAACTGATAAATTAATAAAAGTTTAAAAAAATTAACAAACGAAGGAAGAAAAGTAAACTCGTTATTAAATAAAATACATTCATAGAGACCATTGGGGAAATAAATAAAATGTACTTTATAAATAAATAAAAAATACCAAAATAATAGTAATGAACAACATATTTAACAGTTAAATACAAAAAATTTTAAAAAATATGCTTAAAACTTTTAAAGGAAAAGAAAAAAATTCATAAACGCAAATTTTTTTTATATAAATGTATTAAATACTTCATTCCTTGAATATTTTTACTTCTTACTAAGAAATGAAATCTATAAGAAACAGGTGTCCAATTTTTGGTAAGAAAAATGCTTAATTTTCGAACAGTTTTAAT
Source organism: Trichonephila inaurata madagascariensis (assembly GCA_019973955.1). Classification (NCBI taxonomy): domain Eukaryota; kingdom Metazoa; phylum Arthropoda; class Arachnida; order Araneae; family Nephilidae; genus Trichonephila; species Trichonephila inaurata. The sequence continues at coordinate 14,158 of BMAV01000827.1, forward strand.
CACGAAAATTTTAGTTACTTAGAAAACATTTTATTCGTTAAAAAAGACAATTGTTAGTTTTTGTTTAAAACACTGTTAACTTAAAATACCATTTATATTTCCATCTTTACTACATTTATTTTTCGTGAATTATTAAAAATTCTAAAATATTTATTATTATTTTTAAAGAAAAATAGTCTTTTCCAAACATCGTCTTTGTTTTACCAAAGAAAGAATTTTAAAAATTAAAATCTATGCTTAGAGCTTATTAAGTAATATATTCTAAATTTTAAGAATTTCTAAGCATTCAATATATAATCAACTCAAATCAACTACAAAGAGTAGGAAATATAATAATATGCTGGCAACAAGCGACGATGAAAAATTCATAGGGATAAAATTACATTGGACCCAAATTATTCCCCATCCTAGCAAAATGATGCAAGCATATACCCCTATTAATATTTCTTTCGCATTTTTTCCCCTTCTCGTTGTCTTTTTTGAACCAATTCTACAACACCCAAGAGCGAGTTTTCTACGAAAGCTGTCATCGGAATGATTGACGATATTATTCCAATAAAAAGGATGACACTCATTAATGACCGACGCCAACTCTGTCGCCAACTGATGGATTGGCGACTTTTCCTCTCTTTCAAGTGGAGTTTAATGAGTTATATATATATTTTTTATGTGCTTATATACTTATACATTATTTCTTTCTATCTTTTTTATACCGGATGATATTTGTTATCTGAAAACTCTGCTATGAAGTTCTACGTTGAAGAACGTGCTTGAAATATGTAATATTCGCAGGTGCTACGCCTAGAGGTAATTTCTGAAACGTGGTTGGAAAATAATTTTGTACCTTGCCAGTCAAAAGTCGTTCAGAAAGTGTTACAAGAAACAGTGGAAAAATAGATTGCCTTCAAATTATTGTTTGTTTTTTGGATGAAATGATTGTTTTTATTATTCATCAGTGTGTAAAAAACAAAGATAATAGTTTTCCTTAACTGTTTAGTTTAGTTTGTTATTTTGTTATAAAACTTGATTTCTATGTAAAACTCTTTTAGAAGCTGTAACATTCATTCAATCCATAATAAACTCTCTCTCTCGATAGTAAAAATAATAATAATAATAAAAAAATTATGCTAATATTTGAATACGAGCTTACTTTTATCAACTACTTTATTTTGATAATCCTTAATAAAGAGAAATTCCATAAAATTGTGCTATTTTTTATAAAGGTAAATATACTTACAAATAATAGCAACAACAAATGCATTACATTTTAAAGAAAAAGGTCCATAAGCAATCTGTTTCAATTAATTATCTATCAATGAAAAATTTAAACAACAGTTTCGATGAAAAAAAAAAACACTTTCTATTAATTTTTAAATAAATTTTCTCGAAACTTCAAAATGAAAATATATATAGAGAGCAAAATACTTCTTAAGCGGTTGTTATTAATTTTCTTACCTTGCTTTCGACAAGTAAACACAAAGCTCATGTTTCAGAAGAAGCACGAAATTTCCTTAAATAAAACTAATATGAAAAAAAATGGAAACCTTTTTAGCTTTTCTTTTGTGTGAAGAACATCATGTTTTTCCAACTCTAAATAAGGATTTCGAGGAAGTTAATTAAAGAATAATTTTTCATCACGCTAGATTTTATTACATGTATTTCCATTTTTTGGTGTATTCGAAGCAGATATTAGTTTGCACCCCCACTTTATCTGATAAGCTGGTTATGTGATGGAAGACAGAATAAATAACTGAAATGATGTTTTCTTCATCATAATGTGTTTAAATAAGAAGACCTGGTTCAATACATTTTGTATGCTTATGTAATGGTATCGATATTATAATTTGTCTTGTTTTGGTCCAACACAATCCAAAATTATATATATTTATATATTCTAAAAACTATCCACAATTCCCATACAGGAAAACAGAAAAATCAGAAAAAGCAGTCCACATGTAATAAATATATCCTTTTCTACCTTCAAATAACGAGGTCAGATTTTTCTAAAGAAAGACCATGAAAAAAACTGAATAATCTCCAATGCAGCTCTCGATCTAATACTATTCATATCTGAAAAGAAAGGAGGAGAAATTTCTATGAAAACGTTCCCATTCTGCTGTATCAAAAGATGAAACACCTCCCCATGACGTCTTCTGGAGAGTATGAGGGAAAAAAGTCTTGGAGCCACCTGTAGAGAGGATTGTAGGGTAGGAAGAGGTACAGGGTGGTTCAATCATCCGATTAGCGTAATCCGTGGCGCAATAGAACGCCATTGTGTTGCTATGGAACGGATGTCAAAGGATCAAGGTATGAAAATGGAGGGAAGTCTCTTTCAACTCCATCGATAGAACTTTTTTTTCTCGGACCAAAAGCAAAAGTAGATTTTGCTTTTGTGAAAGTACTTTCAAGCGTTTTTACTTCCATGATATCTTTTGATCACGATGCATAATGATTAGTGATGAGGATATTGTATTCTCTTTTGTTTGTTTGAAAACCTGAATCTATTTTATAGTTGTTGAGATATATATGATGAAGTATTTTTGATAATGGATATATATATATATATATATATATATTGTGTTGGATAGGATAGTAAGAAATATATTCGGCAAAGCACGTTGATGAGAAATGTGTCTCTATGAAAGTTAAATAGGAGCGAAATGTAGCTGAGGTTTAAATTGAGGAGTTAAGTATTAAAAATTAGGGAAAATGTAGGTATTTTTTTATATATAATTAGCAAAATGATAATAAATGGAGGAAAAAATTCGAAATTCAATTGAACATACACAACAAAATTAAGCTTAATTTCTAAGTGCTCACTAGGAAATATCGTTCAGTTTGGGGCACAATAAGTATTTTATTATATACACCTTGTGGAAATGCGCACCTCAGGTTCTTGATAATCCCTAGAAAAGGGATTTATAAGCGTATCTTCCCTATCCAATGAGGAAATTCCAACAATTAAGAAAATAAGTAATTATTTCTTTTGGGATTGTCGAAACGATAATTTTTGCTCCAATTTATTTTTATTCAATCGTTTGCTGTATGTAACGCTATCGTCTGATTTCATATTGTTATTCAAGAAGTTGTTCTGTATGTGTTATATGGTTTGGTTTGCTTACAGAATGATGGAAGGAAATTTTGTAATATATCTGCTCGGGATTGAACTACATGGACCTCGAAATAAGGAAAGATATTATAAAAAGCTCAATTGCATAACTTCATATTACAAAATAGTTTTTTCCTGGAATATTTTTCCAAGTCAATTCTATTTTTGTCAAGATTTATACACATTAATTGAGATTTTGATATTTTTCTTAAAGAGAAAGAATGTGATTGAGTCTGTTCATTATAAGGGATGTTATATTGCCAGTTATTACTAAAAAAATAAGAGGCGTTTTATAATCAGCATCAGTCAAAAGTAAATTTTTCACACAAGGGGATACATTTGTAGAGTTATTCTTACACACACGCGCGCGCGCGCGAGCACGCACGCACAAACACACACTTATAGTATAGATATAACAAATTATTATTATGTAAAATAAGATATTTGTTTTATATTCTATATGTGTCCAAAGTAGATTTTTCATACAAAGGCGCAGATTTGTGGTGTTATTCTAATATAAACATTTTTTTACTCAAAATTTAATTTTCGATATTATAATATAGAACAAAAAAACTTTCCCCGAATTTTTCACAAAAACAAATTTAATTTCAAAATGAGTTAAATAAAAGCTTTTCATTAAAAAGAATGAAAAAATAATATATTCAATTGTAAATTGTCTAATTAAATCTCGTAAACTTAACAAATAACCCTTATTTCACAGTCAAATTTCTCTTCATATCCTACCCCCCAGTCATCATATTTCCCAATTCTAAACTTTTATAATTAAATAAATATCTTCACTAAACACAGAACGATGTGAAAGGCACATCTGACTAGTAATAAAATGGTAAGTTATAGGAAAATTTTCAGGGAACCTGTGAATTCACATTTTTATTTACTCTGAAAATTTCACTTTAGAAATTATTCACTGGTATACTTTAAAAAAGCGTTAATATTGAAAACTCAACTAAAGGCAATTGTTTAGTGTTATATCATAATATAAATGTAGTTAATTTAATATTCGTTTCAATGTGTACTTATAATTAGAACGCTTATCTTTTTTTAGTTAAATTTGCTTAGATATTACTGAAATGAACAGATTTAAGATTATTATCAACATAATTTTATCTAAGTTTCAATATATTTAAATTGTTAAAGAATTTCAAATTGCTACTAATATTCCAGAAGAAAAGCAAAAGATGAATTATATATTACTTTTATTTTAATTAATAAAATGTTCGTTATAATGTATGTTTACAATTTCTATCTCTTCATTTAGTTAAATTTCCGTCTAAGTGTAACAGATATTAAAATATTTTTTAGAAATATTTATCAACTTTATTTTATCTGGTTTCAAAAATGTTTTAATTATTAGGAAACTTTAAGTTAGTCCACGTTGATAATATCAATAAGTTTATTGATTAAAAATCAGATCTGCTACAATATATATTCGCTATTATTTTTAAAATTTATTTTCAAACTTCTAAAAAAAAGAAAGTTATGGATATTGAGGAAATGTTGAATATGGGGAGCGCGTGTATTTGGTCCTATATACTTCACAAGGAGACACCATCCACAGCATTATTTTGGTAACCTTCTTTTTAAGTAAATAATAAATGTATAAAAGGACACACACACACAACAGAACATGAATAACTACAACTAAATTAATTCAATAGAATTTTTAACTACTGCCAATCAGATAGTTAACATTTCCTTCTTTTTAAAAAGGAGAGAGACAGATATATACATAGAGATGGATAGATAAAGATATCAATACACATAGAATATATAAACGGATATATATATATATTGGTATTGGTAACGGGATATAATATTTAAAAATTTTAGAAAAGTTGAAAATATGTGGAAAATAAAAAAATACTCTAACAAATCTAAATTTTTTGAATAATTTAAAACTAATTTGAACATTGCAAATTAGCATGTTCACATATTAGCATCGCCTATGAACTATCGTCTATGGTGAGTTTTATAAACGAAAATTTCATACTTTGAGTCCTCTATACTTATAAATTACAGTATTATTTATTATATTCTTTATCAAAAGTATAATAACGAAGTTAAATGCTTTTATTACAAAGACAAACTTCATGATAACATACTACACAAACATTTATTTGATCAAAAAATATTTATTAATTATCATGCATAATATTAACCGTTATTTATGCAATATTATTTATAACACTAATAATATATTTCTGTATTTAATATTTATTCTATTAAATATTTTCTATTGTGATTAATACTTTTATTTTATGTATATCTTTACGCTATATATGTATACGTTACAGACAGAACCCATGAGAAAATATTCTATTTTGAGAAAGGTTTCGAAACCGTCGTTGTATGGAAAAAAGGGGTCAATGGAACAATAAAGACAAAAAACAAAACGAAAATTCATTTGTTCATAAGGTATATCTTTTAATACATAAATGTATGAGAAAGATTCTGTAAATATTTCAAAATTTAAATAGCTCATGCTTTCTACCTTACATTTTTTTTTACGTCTAATAACAAAACTTGTCAGATATATTTTTTATATTACATTTTGGGTGAATAAATCCGGACAGCTGTCGGTGACAAAAGTTTCTTTCCAGGTATCAAATACTCACCTATGCCATATTAATATTCCACAGCATGTAACCGACAGTAGAACTAAGGGGCAAAACTCAGATAAAAGTGTAATCTCAAGCACTTTTTTCTTTATCATTATTATTACCCTCGACTTTTGGAGGGACAGAGTGGGATTTAGTCACAAGGGAAAACACTTCAAGTGCTTCTTGGGACATGTTTTTTTTCCTTATTTTTTAGTGCTTCTTCTATGCCCCTCACTTGACGTCACGGTTTCCCATGTGATACACTCAGCGACCTTATCACTGCCTTTAAAGATGTGAGCACTATATATTTTGAAATTTGCCCCGGCTATCCATTTAAAGTGTTTCTAGTGAGTGACGTCCGGTGACAAAGCCATCTGTAAGGTTTCTAAGTGCCTGAACTCTACATTCCGGTACAAGGATTACTTCTCAACTTTTTTGTAGTGCTTCTTTTTTGGTATATCTCTCAGAGAATGATACTTTCGAAATTATCACTCAAATTTACAGCGCTATTATACGGAGAACTTTGGAGTACAGTGGTATCTCTAGTAATATTTTTAAGCCACGTTGTAGTAGTCAATCAGTTTGGTAATAAAAAATGTCATTTAAAAGTACTCAAATTTATTCAAGAATAAAAATATTTATCATTTCTGTGAGGAGTAGTTAGTAGAGATAGACTTAGATTTCGTTTAGTTCTGTTTTAAAAATTTAACTATACTTGTTTGAACCACGAGGAAAAATCTATCAAGAAATAATGAACAAAATTTAATTTTGAATATTATAAAACAAGCTACAAAAAATTGCTTATTTTATGATACAATATTTTTAGAATGTGTGTTTAGATATATTATATATATATTTATAACATATAAATAATAAAAGCATATTATGGGTGATGCAGTTCAAATAACCCCTTCAAAAGCAACTAATTTACAAATAAAATTTCCTTTAAATTAAAAAAAAAGTGGGAGGTAAGGCTTTAAATGAGTTTTTATAAAAGCCACTTTTAGACTTGAATTAAAGATACCGTTTTTTGTATAAGCCAATTTCTTAAATTTTAAATGAAAAATGTTAATTTTAATTGCAGAGTTTTTCTATACAAGTAAATAAGTATTATATTTTTATATTTTTAGAAAAAGTTCTTGTTATAGATATATAGTTTAGTTGAGAATTTTTTTAGAATTTTTGAATCAAATATAAATAAACTATCTTTAGATTCCATAGTATTCATTTATATTTGTTTAATTAAAAAGAAATTATTACATTCTCCATTTATAAAAGTAGATTTAAACTTCATTTTGAAAAAAAAAATGAATAAGTTCATTTGTTTTCAACAGTATTGCTTGATAAACAAAATACAATTAGATTATTTTTTGGGGGAGTTATTGTCTTGATATTTTTAAAATTATATATGAGTTTATGAAAACTGTAAATAATATTTTTGAACTACTTCAAACTTTTAAGAGCATGGTAGCATCTTTATGTGGCAAAAAGTAATTAAAAAATATTACTTTGTTCACTATATCTTGTAACGGGTTTTGCTTATTTATTTAGCATTAAAATTTGTATTAAATGTTTTATGCCTTCTAAGATTATAAACTACACTTAAAACAATTTATCACTTGTTAGGCAAAATTTATGGAGGTTTTTTTATATACGTGTGCATCAAAATTTGTAGCCAACATACCATTCTGTAGCAATTTTGCCATTTAATAATATTTTTATTATGATATTATTTATCAGTGAAATTTAGGGTCTGAGTAAAAGATAGAAAACGTAAGTGATATTTAGTCTCTTAAGCACAACAAGCTGTACCCTCATTTATCATGTCTATTGAAAAAATAAATTATTTATTAATTTTAACTTTGAGCATAAAATTAAATTTTTGAAAACAATTAAAACTTTCAACACAAGAACATTCCATTTGAATTTCTTCAATTTTTAAAAAATTTATCTTTAAATAACGATTTGGGTGCACAAAGGGAAGGGACCTTTCCCCCTCTTCCACATAAACCAACAGATTTTTAATTTTTATCATAGAGATTATACCCCTCGACGATGTATTTATTTTTTCATGTAACCCTCCCACAAGTGAAAGGTCTATATTAGCCACTGAAGAGCAGATAAAAATAAATTGAAACTTAGTATATACCTATATTGCCCAAAAGCAGTCAAAATGACTGCGTTTTGAGAGAATAACTAACGTGCAAAAAATTTTTTTTAAATTCATTTTTAATATTTTTAATATTATTTGCAGACATATAACAAGTTATTAGTAATTATTAACAATAAAAAAAATTACTTCACTTGGGAAAAAAATATTTTCTAAAAAATTCCAAGAACATATATACATAATTGTTCAATATATTTGAATATATTTTTTGATTTATTCATTCTATACATAATTGTTTTTCTAACTGTGTGAGCGACTTACTCCTGAAGTTACTCCCCACGGTCTTGATTACCTAAGAGTGTTGGAGGAATAAAAGCAGAATCATACTAACAATTACTTATTTTACTTAAACACACTAATCAACAACAGTTTAATCTCTAAGTGAATGCCAAAGGAGTGGCAGAAAGCAATAAATATTAAGCAAACAAGCACACAAGTAACTAATTTAACTTAAACTAATCTATCATTGATTACAAATCCTCAATCCACTAATTTAATACAGTGGCAAACACCACTCTTAATCTTAAGCTGCGAAAATTAACTTTACTTAATCTCACCTGCGTGACCAATGTAACAGCTTCTCAGCTCCTCCTTCAATAATTACAAAAACTCTGATTTTATGCAGTCGAACTAATCTAAATATCAAGGTTTCTTCTTGAGAGGGATGGCTGTGAATTGAACGCGAATGCTAGCCCAAAGATTCCCCTAGAGGATTAGTGCGAAGGTCGCGTGAAGATCCGTCACAACTGAAATTAAAAAACAGTCAAAGTGACTTCCTTGGGCAATCTAGAGTTAAATATTTGATATAATTATTTTCATATGAAGATATATTATAATGAAACAAGATTTCTGAAGAAAATTCTGAAGAAAGAATTCTATTAAAATATTAATTTAAAAAACCTACCATATTTTTTTAAAAAAAATCTGTAAATCCATGTGTACTTCCAAATTTTAGAAACAATTCCAAAAAAATTTAAATTAAAACCATTGAAAGTTTCTAAACATCCAAAATTATATGCTAACTTTGTACTAAACATTTGATAACCTTACTGAAATTAATTGCCTCAGAATTCTACACGAAACTTGAGCACTATAACCTAAGGTATGCTGTTGGACGAAATTCAATAACATTACTTGACAAACATAAGCTTTCGAACCATCCCATCCAACGCTCGAATGGGACGATATCAATCTAAGCTTAACCGAATTCACGAAATCAACAGCATTCCATTTGGACATGGGAGTCTTGCAATCCATTCGATTGTATTACGGCATTAAATTAGCAACAATCTTTATTTAATTATCATAAATACCTCCATGCGTTTAATAATTTAATGCCAATATTCATCAGTTTTCATTGCGATTTTCTAGCTTTCGATCCATACTTTACATCCTATACATAATAACATATTTCTAAAATATCTTTGATACTAAAGACTAGTGCGGTTTCTCTCCATAACTTTGTTAAAAACTTTAATTACAGACTAGCCTTATTTGCTTCCGATGTCAGCAAGTTCCCTAGTCTAATCCTTCGTTTTTAAAATGGCAATATGCAAAAGTCGAACAGAGACCATAGTTAGAAACTTGCACCGTAAACCTCTAATTAATTATTGATGGCTCAGCGTCGATGGCAAAACAAAACTTGGAGGATTAAATTGCGGACCTCATTTAGCTAGTATAAAATGAGGATTAGACAGAATTAACATGTAGCCCCTTGTCTAATGACACTTTTATATGATCCAGAATTTTATAGTACCTAATTAACTAAAGTATGTGGCATTGTGAAAGGGAAAAAATTAGTTGTTTTGGTCGTGGTATAATTTTAATAAACAAGGTAGTTGGTTATTATAAAAATAAGGAATGTGTACCTATGTATATTTATGTGAATCAGTTTGTTCTTTTTTCTTTATCTCATTAAAAGCTTTGTTTACTGAAATAAATTAAATATGGGAAAGCTTAAGTATATTAAATAAATTTTCTATTTAAATAAGCTTTGTGTGTGAATATCTCATAATAAGAAATCATTTAAAATATCAGATTGAATAGCGAAATTCATCAAGTTATTTTTTACATTCCCTATTCATAGTCAACATTTTTTTTGTTGAATAAATTATTCATTCTATGCTTTTTGTATTTTGTCATTTAGTTTTTGTTAAAATATTGGAAGAAATAAGCAAATTTTAGTAATACATTGTCATTTATAATTTTTATGGTTTTATAAACTTGAAAAAATCTGATATATATGATATAACATATAAGAAAATTGATTAATTATAATATTACAAAATTTTTTTTTCAAAATACTGTCTATATCATGCTATGTAGGGGACAATCTGTTCAATGATTCTTTTTTTAGACCCCCAAATTTTTTTTTTGAAAAAGGTATCTTTTTAATACCTTGGATCTTTTTAGTTTTTGAAGTTAGTATGGGGAGGTTTTCCCCTTTCCCCATCTCTTAAACGCCCTAAAAAAAATATTATTTTAAATTGAAAAGCAGTTCTAAATTTGGGAAATTTAAAAGGCATTGTTTAAAAAAGGGGAGACGGGTAAAATTTCAAACTTTTAAAGAAAAAAATTAATTTTTTTTTAACTTTTATGAAAAAAAGAGGGGGTTGTAAAGATTATAATATTAAAAAGTGGGTGTTTATTAACATGGCTCTATAAAGCTACATGAGAGCTAACGAAGCATCTCGTAATTTTGAGTCTGGATCTAAGTTATGAAGACGTTATCTGAGCTGGAACCTCTTAAAATAGCCAAGCCAAAGGGATGACTTTGAGCCTCCTCAGATTCAATGTGCATCAGCTTCTCTACATGGCGGGTCTTCAGAGGCACTAAGATTCGAACTCCTTGTACGCCAGATACGAGTTCGAGACCATGACCACTTGGCTACTGCGGCCACATACAGAATATGAAACACTTGTATCATGTAAAAGTATTGTTACAAATTTTGTGTAAAATAATGTAAATAATTTGTATTTGGAAGTGTAATATTCGCAAGCAACGCCGTCCCTTACATTATAATGGCAATTCAATGGGAATTTGGTGAAGTCTTGGCGATAGAGCCAAGTTAGCATCATTTTTGGCGAGTTCGGGACCCTGTGGATTATTCTAGAAATTAGTGGAGAAATCCAAATTTCAAGATCTATGACACAAGCGGATCTTTCTCGAAGGATCCGCGAGGACTGTAAATAGAGAGACACTCAGCGAAACTGAGTAGTATAGTTTTAACCCGCGATTAGTTAGTCTTGTTTTGATTATAACGATTAGTTAGTACGGTTTTGACTAACGAAAGTCTAGTTGGGGGGAAGCGATTAGCCGGCTGTTGATTAGGACGAGCGTGCTTGTGAATAATCTTTTACATACGGTATTTTAGACATTGATAGTGTGTTCTGAGAGCTGTGCAGGGTGAAGCCTAGCAGTATTTATATGCGAATTTTGCGGCTGAATCCTGTATTTCAAGAATTGGATTTTCTGCAATGAGTTCTCGTTGCTCTTAAAGAATTGTCTTGTTCTTTCCGACTGATTTGCATAAAATCTTCGAACCCCCCATCAACGTAACAGTATGTTTTTAAAAAATATATGGTGACAAAAATTACAGTTTAAACTAACAATTATATTCCTAAATAATGCTAAAAAATATAATGGAATTTATAATCAGAACTTATAGATTTGAAAACAACATATACATCAATTTATTACTATAATAAAAGTAGTTATCTCGGTTACAGAACGCTGGATTCACAATTTGAAAAAAAGGTATATTTTTCAAACTTTTGAAAAATATAGTACAGAATATAAATTTAATTCACATATATTATATGTAATTTAATGAAATATTACTTTAAAATGGAAAACTTTATTGATAGGATGAAACTGCTATGAAAAAAATAATTACTTTGATATAATGTGAAATAGTTATTTCAGATTCAAAATTACTTACTAGTACCTATCTTTAAAATCAACCATTTTAGATGATTTTTACAGAGAAAAGATGGAACACGGCAATTTATCCAATTTTCACAAAGAAATATTGTTTAATATCAAGTCGTGTAGTAATTCTTTTCTAATAAATTTTAAAATTTATTATTAAATATGATTCGAGTAATATTTTTGAAATAGATGGAAATTGATGGAATGTTGCATTCTTTTCCATCTATTTCCATTTTGAAGAAGAGAAGATTTTTTTGTATAAAACAGGGTACAAACGAAATAACTCTATGAGTTCAACTTACGAATTGTGTATCGTTATTGAGAAAATCCAAATACTTTTCTGAACAGGAACAAAGTAATTTATAAATTTAAAAAACTAATAAAAAACAGGCGTTAATATCCAGTTTATAAGTAATAGCAAAATATATTACTGTCTCAAGTACCACAAAGGTATTCTGTACTGTTTAAGGAAAGAAAGAGAAGCACATTTAAAGATCGTTATCTTTTTCTTTTCGGAAACTAACTGCAAAACATCTCATTTTTTCGTCTGTTTTTTTCCTTTACTTTTCCCCAGAAATGGTTTATATCTTTACTGATACTGGTAAGCCTTTAAGATTTCAGGTTATCCTTTCAATAGGTGCAGAGTCGATAAAACGTCGGTAAATCTTTGTTTAACAGTCATCTGAGATCGTTTGATTCAGGGAAAAAAGTTTTGAAAAACTCTTTTTGTATTTTTTCTTTACTTTTTTTGAAAAAAAAAAGAAGAGAAAAATTGCACTTATTAGATTTGTAATCCATGTACTTTCATTTCTTCTCTTTTTTTTTTAAAAAAAAAGATTTCCAATATGAAGCTCGTTGGTTATGGATGTTTTCCTGAAATGTACTATTCAGAATTTTCCTTTAAACGTTTGCGAAAAACTTATGTGGGAAATTTTTTAAAAAAAGTTTTAGCTGAACATTTAAAAGAAAAAAAAACCCAAATATTTTGTAAAATTATGTTGAGAATTTGTATAAAGAGCCGCGATTAATGTTAATTAAATTAACTGCTATTAAATCACAGTAAGTACTAATTAAAAAACTATATTAAATGTGAATTTTTCAAAGTTACAGTCGAACCTCTATATTGCGAATTTTTCTATATAGCGAGCTTTTTCCTGGAACAAAAATTTCACGATTTTCTTCGCAAACTAACCTCTCTATAACGAATTGCATTTTCTATGTAGCGAACTTTTTCTTTTTTGATTCAACTTTTGTTCTTTTTTTAAAGTATTTCTAAAAACGTTTTCTCTTTTTTAAAAATTTTAAGGGTCATAAATCTTGAATTTGTTTTAAGATCCAATCGCGACGCAAAGGTTCGCATATTTTATCCAAAAAGGCTACCTTTTAAACCCCCCTTGCCCCGTTCACTAGAAAAAAAACTTCGAAATCCTCTTTCATCCCCCAGTGGGTTGTTCCATGTCCCCGTGTTCTAATTATAAAATAATGTATGTCTAAAATTACTTTTTATGTTTAAATTATAAAAAAGTCCTTAAAATTCATTTTTTAATAAAATTATTTTTTTTAAAATTGAAAATACAGTGAATTTTTTCTTTTTC
>BMAV01000828.1:9584-32485 GCA_019973955.1 Trichonephila inaurata madagascariensis
TCATTAAATAGGCCAAGGCCGGGCGGACAGTCTTTATCACTCGAGGTCAGTCCCTAGCTTTTCCGGGCTCCAGTTTACTCCATGGCTCTATCTGTCCAAGTTTCTCTCTCCGTCCAAGTCGCTTCAGGTTTCCTCTTCTCGTCCCTCCGTCTCTCTTCCTCCTTTTTCCAAAATTCACCCCTTTTAAACACCAGGGGCGGGTCCACCACACGCCCCTCGTTTTCCTCATTGGAAGGTCAAAAAAGAAAAGGGTCTGCCCTCGTCTTCCTCATTGGCAGGTCAAAGAAAAGGTCTGCCCTCGTCCCCGGGCCACCTTCGTCTCTCATTTACGCGGCAAACACAAACACATTCCCCGTCCGTCTGGAATCCAAGGGCGCCATAACTCACATCTATTCATCTCACACCTGGGCCTCACAGCCCCACTCTCAATGCATCGACTTCTATTCAAAACTTTCATAAAGGAATGCCTATTGACATCGGCATTCCTTAGCCATTGTATATTCCAGACCAGATGTCTGCGCTTGTCCGAGGCCAGTCAACAAACAATGACCCCATGGCCACCTGCACCTGTCATCCAACATCTGTTTGGTGATGGATGGATAGGGTGATTTCAGATGAATTGGCAGGGTGGGGTTCGCATCAATCGAAGACGTTACACTACCAAATAATTTTGACTTGTGATTATTGGAAAAATAATAAAACTAAATACTAACAACTCAAAACTCTTTATTTACGACGAAAAAATACATTTTGCACCTTATAGTAGTAAAAATTTTAGTTATACGTGTAATTCAAATTAAAAAGTAACATTAGTGTGATTTCTGTCGCTGCTGATTGTATGAAAAATAATTTATATTGGGATTGTAAGGTGTCACTTTTAGCAGAATACATGCTGAATTGGAGTCATCAGTCAAACAGTTTCTAAGTGAGTTTGTATGCTATTCATCTCTGAAAATAATGACTCGCAGGCTTGGATAGATGAAAATATGGTTAAAATAGATGACCCAGCTTCTTCAAACACTTAAATGTGTCTGGATTCGAATTACATGATTCCGAAATTTCATTATTAGCATTTTTAGTGATGTTAATCTTTCTGTTTCAATCAATTTCAACTTTCTCCTTTTTTCTACAAATTTTTGAATCCATATTAAACTAGACTGGAAATTAATCAGTTGCATTTCAAAATTTTCAATTTCCAACCAATCGAATTGGGATAAGTTCAGTTTATTAAATGAAATCACATAAGGGTACATAAAAAAATTTGAAAGTTACCAATAATTCTTTGAACTAAGAAAATCTCGCTGAAAACTGCGACCGATTACTCGAGTTCGTTCGTAATACTTCATACTGAACTTTGTTATTTTTAATTAAAATGCAAACCGTTTTGATCGGTGGCGGGCCCAATATATTGTGTCGCGTGCCATCAATGGCACGCGTGCCAGTGGTTCGCCATCCCTGATCTAGCCTATTTTAGTATTGAGGAAACTAAATTACTGTTTCTTTGCAGAAAAATAATGAGTAAAATAAAACTATATCGTTAACTCTTCATCGTAACAACTACAGGAAATATCGAACTCTCATATACGTTTATTACAGATAGTGACCAATGCTCTGTTTTGTGATATCGGAACCAACGTTTCATCTCTCTACTTATTTGCGGCGCAATCACTATGGCTCTCATTTCACAGTTGAGCAAAAGATCAATCTTGAAACTCTAGCTTTCTGCATTGTTCAGACTAATATAATGATCATACAGATTCTCTTACAATAACAACAAGGAGTACAATTATTAAGCTTGAAAGAAGTGAAAGGAGACTTGATGTCCAAATTGTTGCAAAACAATCTGTTTGCTTTGCGATAAAATGTTTTGTATGTTTCTTAAATAAATGAATTTTTCTATTATATTAATTCAGAACCAGAGCATTTTTTGATTTATAGATTTTATTTATTTGTTTATTTATTGTTTAATTTCGAAAATGTTATGCAAGGAAATTAACAAAAAAATTTTAAAAAAAGTTTATTAGCTACTTTTTAATACTTACGTTTTTTTTTAATGTCTGTTTCAGAAGGAAGTATGTTTAAGTTTTTTTACTTTTATGTATATTCTCTTATTTTCATATCTTTATAAGATAGGACGAAATGTACTGAGCTGTGCGTAATTTTAACTACATGTATATAGTTAGAAATAATAAATGTCAACAATTCGGAAGAGTCCTGTAATAACCATTATCTCTTTCTATGTATAAAAAAAGATTTTTGTGATGCTGTAATAAATTTATTACATACTATCGCAACAAGTCCAACGTTCAAGATAATTCACCAAGTTAGCCACCCCGATTTCGATGTGCCGTACGAACTGAAATGGTGACCATGTGCTACGATTTATATAATGTCGCCAATTCTGTTGCGACAGTTCATTACTGCAAGCTCTCGCAGTAAAATATTGCAACGCATGTCTGGACTTGAATCATTGCGTGAGAAGAAAAGCGTCCTCTCATATGAAGAATTATTAACAATCAATGGAACAAAATACTCAACTTTCCAGGAAGAGACAAGATTCACAGGTTTATCAAAATCTGGGAACTTTATGAGTGAAGTAGTGAACAATGCAGCTTCAGTGATGAATTTAACTGAAAAGGAAGCACCAGGAACGAATTTTGCAAAGAAAAGAACAAATAAAAAGTAAATAACAATAAAAGTAATAAATAGTAATAGATAACACATAATAAATTAAATTAGAGTTTTGCAATTTGAGCAATGAGAATGAACAGTTTTATGATGTGTACAATGGGAGTTGGTCGATCGTTAAGCCGGCAAGGGTTACTCCCCCCCCCCCAGTCATTATAAACATAAATAAAGTTTTCAGCATTTACAGTTATAATTAGTTATTAATGCAAATTGTTCATATTTATGAAATAAGAGTATCCTATAAAAAATATTTTCTCTTCTATTTAAAACAGAACCTATCGAAAATGAAATAAATTTGCATAGTTTAATATTGTTACGAATTTTGTGTAAATAGTGTAAATAGTTTGTATTTGGGTGTTTAATGCCTATGTTATATTTATTTCATGTTAAAATTGTGCTACTCACAAGCAATGCCACCCCTTATGTTATAATGGCGATTCAATGAGAACTTGGTGAAATCTTGGTGGTAGAGCCAAGCTGGCATCATTTTTAGCGACCAAGTTGGCGACCATTTTATTGTCATTGGCGACCATGTTGGCGAGTTCGGAACCCTCTGGAATCTTCTAGAAAGTAGTGGATCTCTCCACTAGAGTCACGTTCAATGACACGAGCGGTTATATTTCTGGAAGTTTCTGTCGCGCTTATAAATAAAGGTACTCGCCGGTACGGCGATGAGTCTGATTTCAGCCAGCGAAGAGTGAACATTGTTTTGACTAGCGATTAGCTCGACTGTGCTTGAGAATAATCTGTTACATACGTGTATTTTAAACACTGGCAATTGTGTTTGAGTGCTTTTGAAGATGTGAAGACCTTCGGAGATTTACTCTGGGAATATTGCTGCTGAATCCTGTATTTAAAGGATTGGACTTTTGATAATAAATTCGCATCGCTCTTAAAGAACTGTTTATTTTCTTTGTGATTGTTTTTGCATAAAATCCCCGAACCCTCGGATCTACGTAACAATATGTAACAATCTGAGTAATAACAATATTTAAATATAATTTGTAACAATCTGTAAATTTATTGAATAAATTTAAACCATAATTTTTACATATGTACTTATAGACATTTTCTCATCTTTCAAGTAGAAACTAGATGGATTCAAGAATTCGGATCTAAATACAGTTTGCGAATCTCCCGGCCCTGAGTTCAACCACTTTGTTCGATCACACACAAACACTATTATTTTAATCAATACCGCTGCTGTCATCCCTTGGAGTATATTTTTTTCCCAGACAATCTCCTTTTCCATTTCCCGGCCCCCTTATCTCCTCTGAAATAAAAGAACGTGCAGCATTTCTTGTTTTAACAGGGTGCAAAGATTGAGCACGACCTAAACTTAAGCTTCTTCTTTGCGTATCAATTTTCGGAAGGCAATTTTAGAAATGTGGGCAGCCAATGGATTTTTATGCAATAATATCCTGTTTTTTTAGATGAGTTTCTTAAATTTCGAAATTAACTAATTTAATATTAGAATACATTTTGCAAGAAATACGTTTTGAATTCTGAATAATACACAATTATATAAAGGAAATGTATCGAATTTTAATCCTTAAATTCGCAATTTTTTAAATTTTTGTGAAAAAATTATATCAGCTAGTTCTCGAGTAATAATAAAAGGGAAAAATATGAAGAAAAAAAAATTAAGCAGTTTAAACTGAATTTCAGTCATTTTTTTTGTTTGTTGCCGAAGTGCAACATTGCGCAGTAGTGCTGTAAATTGCAAGACTTTTTTTTATATGAGGATTTTATTATTCATCCTAAAATGTTTAAATTTCTTATCTGGTAATTTATTTCGTCAATAAACAAGAGGAAGCATAAAATATAATGGATTCTTTTTATAGCCAAAACACAGTTCTTGAGGCATCAGAGATTTTTATAATTGTGATTTCTGGAAAAAATGTACTTCCATCTAGTGACAAAATTAGCATGTATTTCGTTGCAGTAATCTTTTTTTCTCAGATAAATGATTTGTAGGTAATTAAAAAAATATTGAGTCTGTTAAACTACAATATATGTTGCAAAAATGCAACAGTAAGAAGTTAAGGGATACAAAAGTTACTACAGATTCTATTTATTTTATATGTATTCTTTCGATTTCATACACCTTTCTTTGCGTGATGAGCTAAATTTCCATCATAACATTTAGTGAACAAGAAATTGCACTCAAAACAGGTGTGTTGTAAATTAGTTATTGCAGGCAATTTTTTTCAACACTATTGTGTAAGAAGGAACGTAACTGTCAAAAAAAATCAAATGTCACAATCATTATAGCGGGTCATTCCGCTGTTCGTTGTGATTGAAAGAAACGTGTGATTTCTTGAATATTTTTTTATAATTAATTTGAGATTTTTTGCTAATAAAATCAACAGTGAGTAAGAAAAAGGGTTTTGTGTGTCTGTGTGTTACTGTGGTTTTCTATGCAATTTATATCGAATACTCCAAATAAATTCCTCTAACCCATGTGACAGAAATTTCATCACTATGCACCTGTTTCTCTTCTAATGTCTGACGGAAATTTTTTAACTATATATATTATATACACTGCTGGCCACCGTAAAAGCAACACCCTGAAGGAAGCATGCAAATAACATGAAATTTACAACATGCGTTAGTGGAGGTGAGATATGCAAATGATTAAAATTTCAGCGCAGACACACATCACGCGCGCCTGTGGCGCCACCTCAAAGTGCTAATTAAGGCTTGGAGATATCGACGATTTCAAGTTCGACAATTGTGTTTTTCTTGTGGTCTTTTCAAAAAACGATCAGTTATGTCTCGTAGAAAACAGCGATCAGCTTTTGATCAAGTATCCGAGTTCGACTGAGGAAGGAAAGTGGAATACCGAGATTGTGGATTATCTTTCAGGATAATCGGTAGTCGTGTTGGACGAAACCAAACAACTGTAATGCGGATATATGACCGTTGGTTACAGGACGGTACGACGGACCGACGTGGTCGATCGCATCCACCTCAGTGCACCACTTCATGTGAGGACAGGCAAATTGTGCGCATGGCAGTGACGGATAGATCAGTCACATCACGAACCATAGCACAACACATTGAGTCTACAACGCATCATTCAGTGTCTGCGCGTACCATTCGACGCCGTTTACAGCAAAGTGGTCTGTCCGCAAGACGTCCATTGCTTGGTCTACCCTTGACGCAGAACAACAGAAGTATCCGCCACCAATGGTGCGATGAAAGAAGGATGTGGGTGGCAGAATGGAATGAAGTTTTCTTTAATGACGAGTCACGCATCTTTCTGCAACACCACGATTTTCTAATTCGATTCTGGAGTCATCGTGGAGAGAGGATTCTGAACAGCTGCGTTATGCACCGCCACACTGGTCCTGCATCGGGTATTATGGTATGGAGTGGTATTCGATATCACTCTCGCACTCCTCTAAAACGCACTGCCGGTACGTTAAACAGCCAGCGCTACATCTCCGAGGTGTGGAGGCCAGTTGTCCTTCCTTCCCTTCAGGGCTTGGTCACAGCCATATTTCAACAGGATAATGGAGGACCACACGTGGCACGCATTGTCCAAAGGTTCTTCGTCAATCATCAGATTGAATTGCTTCCCTGGCCGGCTCGCTCTCTGGATCTTTCGCCGATAGAAAACATGTGGTACATGGTTGCTCAACGATTGACCCAGATTACACTCCCAGCTGCCAAACCAGATCAACTTTGGCAACGTGTGGGAGCTGCTTGGTCTGCTGTATCCCAAGAACACATCCAAAACCTCTTTGAATCAATGCCAAGGCTTGTGACAGCGGTGATCTCCAACAATGGCGGCTACTCTGGCTAATGATTCTGGCAGGAACCGCACTTCACAGAAGTCTATAAATTTAATAATTCTGTACTTGGTCAACATGTTATCTACAAAATAAATTTTGTTGTGCTATCTCGTCTTTATTGGTGTTGCATTTACGGTGGACAGCAGTGTATTTTATGTAACTTTTGCAGAGTAATTTAGAAGAGAGAGACATCAATTATATATATATATTACTTGGACCAGTTACAAGATGGTTGGCTGTCAGAAAAACCGAATTAGGCTAACAAAAATTCAAACAACGAGAATCGCGATGCAGATGTGTGAAATTAGAATAATACTAATAATAATTGTTTTCTTTAAATTATAATCAGGAATAAAAATGCTACAAGGATATATTATTTATCATTTATTTTTAAGTGAGCTGAACAGGTAAATTTGAATGACAATGAATATTTCCATCATACTGTTTTTTAATTATTTTAAATTATAAATTTGTACTAGGACTTTTTTTAGCATTTTTCTTTAATCTAGAGCCTGTATTACATCCCGCTGATTAATTTCACCGAAAAAAATCAAGTAAAGAAAGTGTGAGACCCGCGGTTTAAACTAGATGATGCGAGCTAAATAATATGCCGAGTCTCAAATCCTTCATGTTGGTGTGGTGGTTTAATTTAGAGAGTGGGACGCAAAAATTCTGGTGTCGATCTCGTTCATTAACCGTAATTCAAAATTACGACGTCCTGGCATTGTTTCAAACAACAATGAATATATTAATTTAAATCATTGTGACGTTTGGGATAAATAAAGGTAGCGTGATATTTATTAATTTTAAATATTTAGTTTATTACAATGAAATATTTAAAAATATTGTTTAGATTATAAGAGTCTAAGTTATGTTGTTTGTGAAGGAGGAGGTCACGTCCAGTATCTGCGAAAGTTTAACACCTTCTCCCCTTTCTGCTCTCTCTACGGTCTCCGATGGTAGCGGTTGGCAACTCTAACCTCGAGTTACATCCGGTTCGTGGGTGGAGTAGGTGTTTTTTCACGGTGTCGAAGGTTACCGGGATGATCCCCAGAGACAAGATTGCACAATATTTTCAGGGTGCAGGTGCCCATAAAAACGTGGTGATACCATCCACTAAAAGAGGCAAATTTACAGCTGTGTGACGGGATACGTTACATTATAATGTAAAACAAAGAACATATGAACATAATTGTTAAAAAACCCTTACTTAAAAATTTTACAAAATTCCAATGTATACCATATTTACTCGAATCTATGCCGCCACCAATTACTAGCCTCACCCCCATTTCTTTACACGTTTTCGAGAAAAAATAAGAGATTGAGTAAAAGGTTCATTAAATCTATGTGTGTATTGGTTTCTCAGTTCGGGGATTTTGATGGTCACTAATATTTATAGATATCCATAAAACTTACTGTTGGAAGTACCGTCGCCTCATGAACCCGTGACAACACTAAAATGATTTATAGCACCGTGCATAGCTCCCCCTCTCCGGTACAAAAAGTATTAGTAACAAAATTAGCAGTTTTACAAAATAAACCCTTCTTTTTGATCCAATATTTTAACAGCCCAATTACTGTGGGGATGACGAGTATTCTCGTTATCGTTTGATTTCTGTGACACAGTTAAATTGTTAAGGTATCCGACTACGTTCGGAATCGGGATTTTAAAAAGGCACATAAATGGATAATTTTCATGATAGTTAGTGTCACTTAGATTAGAATACATGCATAAAATTGTTTGAAGGAAAAATTTTGATAAAAAAAAAATATTTAAATACAATATTTCGGCAAAAAATTAACTTAGAATAGTCTTTTTTCAAAATGTTCTCCTTTTATGAAAAATGCTTCTATTATAATAATATTTTGCCCGTATATTGCTCAGACCTCTTTACAGAGGCTCAACTATGATTTCTGAAAAATTCACATTAATTTCAGAGTTACAACCCATTTGAAATAATGATCGGCGTTTTTTTTCTTAAAATTTCTCCCCTCTGTTGTCGTAAAACATGCATAAACCCACTTCTGAGTTCTATAGTTTAAAAATTCTAGTTGGGCCTCTGTACAGAGGTCTGAGCTATAGACAGGCAAAATATTATTATAATAGAAGCATTTTTCGCAAAAGGAGAATATTTTGAAAATGGGTCGTTCTATGTTCATTTTTTGTCAAAATATGGTACTTAAATAGTTTCTTTTTGTAATACTATTCTTAAAACAATTTTATGTACATTTTCTAATCTAAGTGACACTAAATATCATAAATATTATCCATTTATACGCTTTTGCAAAATCACGGTTCCGAACGTAGTCGGATACCTTAAGAAGTGTGCGACCGGTCTTTACGGGATCTTCTCACTAATCCTCTTGGGAAATCTTTGGGCTAGCATTCGCTTTTAATTCACACCCATCTCTCTCAAGAAGAAACCCTGATACGTAGATTAGTTTGACTATTTAAAGTCAGAGTTTTGTAATTGTAGGAAGAAGGAGCTGAGATAGAAACTGTTACAGTCGACTAGAAGGTGTAATAGAATGAAATTTATTTTCGCAGCATATGTTTAAGAGCAGTGTTTGTCACTGCATTAAATTAGTGGATTGGGGATTTGTAGTCAACGATAGATTAGGTTAAATGAAATTGGTTACTTGCGCTTGTTCACTTAAGATTTATTTCTGTCTCCCAATCACTTTTAGGGTATTCATTTAAAAGGTTAATCTGTTGATGATTAGTGTGCTTGAGTAAAATAAATATTGGTTATAATGGAAGTTTCTGGGTCCTGCTTTTAACCCCACACTCTTAGGTAGGCAAGACTGTGAGGAAGCAACTTCAGGGGTAAGTCGTTCACAAATGGAGAGACATACCGTATTTATTCGAATCTAAGCCGCCATCGATTCCAAGTCCCACCCCATTCTCTGTACAAGCGTTTCTTAAACTGTGGGGTGCGCCCCCCTTTGGGGGGCGTGGTTCCTCTACGAGGGGGGCGTGAGCATATTAAAAAGTCAAAAACAAAAGATTATTTTTTTAAAAAAAATATTAATTTAAGGGAAGGAAACAAACAAAATACTCCCTGATATAATGAAAAATAAAATTAAAATTTACACTGATATATTACACTTATAAATTATCAGTACTGCACGATGTATTTTAGAATTAATTTAACAATACTAAGTAAAGCACAAGTTTAATAACTACCAGTGACACCATCGGATAGTCATATATAAAACTATATACAAACATTATCGCTTATCTTGATAATTTGTACGGTTTAGAATTAATTTATTGATTGCCAATTAAAAGTTAAAGTTACGCTATTCGCTTTCCAATGCCAACCGTTTTCCACGTAGGCATGAGCATGTGATGTATGGGGGTGAAGGAAGGAATAATGAAGCAAATAATCTGAAATAAGTAAATCCTTCGCAATTATTGTCTAAGTCCTTTTATTGCATTCCAAAGATTTCGGAATAATTTTATTGATAGCAGTGCACAGAAAAGATCGTACTTCGGTAAGACGTATATATACGTGCGGGGAAATTAACGCTTTGGCTGAGCGAGACGTTTGTATTCGCCGGTGGCATGTAAGAGGTTAAAATCGTGTCGTATTTTTAACATCAAAGTATAGTATTATTGAGTTCAATACATTTTTATTGTATGAGGGGGAGGGTGTGATGAAAATTATGATTGAATATTGGGTGGCGTATATTGAATCTTTGAGAAGCAATGCTCTACACTCTTTAGAGAAAAAAATTAAAAATTGCGTAAAAGGTTCATCAATATCCTACTCGTAAGAAATTTTTTAAAAAATTAATGAGAAGTAGTAAGAAGTTAATATAATTAATTTATTTTACCAGTACTAAAAATTTTCAGTTACGTACATAGACCGATAATTACTATAACCGTCAGTATCATGTGTCGATAATGATTCGTGTCTTCCATTGCCACAGTTGATTTCAAAATATCGCATCAAGAAAGGTTAAAATTTTTAAATCCTCAGTGCTAGAAATATTGTTTATCATTATACATCGCTACTTATTGAAAATAATCGCTTTTGTTGTCTTCAATTGAATACCTATCGCATTTTTGTCTCTTGCATTTAATGGAAATGTTCAACTGATAGCGAAGATTTGAGAGTTGAGCCATTTTCCCAAATATTTTGTGGTTAGGAAATCTGCTACATCTAATTATTTTGTTGTTTCGAATTTTGAAAGTTCTTGTTTTTTAATTCTTGTTATCTTCGAGATAAATCTCTGCGTTAGAATTTTAAGAAGATTGCTGTGTTGGGATTAATGTCTAAATAACGCTTCGCTTGTACAGATTTCCCTGCATTTTTAGAAATTAATCTATCGAACAGTATTTCGTCTTTTTTCGTGTATTTCTTTTTATTATAAAAAAAAGGATGATTGGATCTTGGATCGTGTTATTTCAAAGGCAAGTAGAAAAAACTTTGTAAAAAAAGAGAAAGAGAGAGTTTTGTGTAACTATAATCCTAATATTTTGAATTTTTCTGTTTAATAAAAATAGATTCATTCCGAATTAATCTTTCATTATAGTAAGGGAGAGTTTCTTTACGAACATCGATCACAATTATTGTCTAAGTTTGCATTGTAGGATCAAGAGGTAAATTGCAACGTGTAATTCATTACAAATTTCGCTAAAAGCTCGAAGTATTATACGGATATAATCATTTATAGGAAGAAATAATACAACAAATTAATACGTTTACAAGGCAAATTAATGATACATATCAAAAATTATTGCCAAAAAGGAAACTATCATTCAATTGAATTTGATGGATAGAGAGATGACTCGCATAGAAATTTAATCAATTTACTCACAAACAAATTCAAATTGAAAATGCGCAAGATTCTTTCAGGTAATCAATAAATATAAAATGAGTTACTTACAAAGAAATACGTTTAACGCGAAAACGCTGAAGACGAAACATGGGTTATCAAGAAAAAGTACAACGATTCCGCAAAACTACTATGTATTTTCAAGCATTTTTTCTCTTAACATGACACGCGCGAATATCACTTAACACGAAAAAATTTCCCTCCTGGGAATGAACAAAATACGGGGAAAACCAGCCTCGCAGGCTTGATTTAAGAAGGTGTGAAAAAAAAGAGAGCTGGTTTTTCATGTTTAGTAGAAAGGAGAAATACCTTTGAAATACCTTTGGAATAAGCAAGTGACACGAGCTAATTTTTTTACTAAGCTGCTTTCACTTTTATCTCTACAAGGGTCACACAACATCATCTCATATCGTATCAGTTGGCTTTGAAATTCGGTGACAAGTACATCGCAGTGTATCGCAGTTTGATTCGCATTATATTTTCTCTCTCTCTCGGCTTTAGAAGAAACTTTTAGTAGAGCAATTGCAGAGAGCTCAGGGGAAATGCAAACTTCTATGGCTTAAAATAAAGATGAAGCTTCTTAAGACGGTTGATTAAAATCAGAAGTCGAAAACA
This sequence comes from Trichonephila inaurata madagascariensis, assembly GCA_019973955.1. Classification (NCBI taxonomy): domain Eukaryota; kingdom Metazoa; phylum Arthropoda; class Arachnida; order Araneae; family Nephilidae; genus Trichonephila; species Trichonephila inaurata. The sequence continues at coordinate 21,533 of BMAV01000828.1, forward strand.
AAAATCTGTAAAGATTTTGGTATTGCTAACACAATTTTATCAACAATATTTAAAAAAAGGGGGAGCTAATTACGTAAATGTTTAAACGGTTTATTAAATACATGCATAAACACATGTCTATGAAAATAAAATGTACTCTGACAAACTTAATTTTGTTGAATATATATATATATATATATTAGGTTGGGGATAAAGAAATCCATTATTTTTTAGGTAGATGGCTGTAGTGTCGATATGTCGTGAAGTATCAATCAAACAATTTCAAATTTATGCTCGTTGTCAAGAGGACATTTCACACTAAAAAAATTATTTTGCTTTTTTTTGTTTGGTCTATTCACTTCTGAGTTACAGGGTGTTGAGAGAAAATGGAAGTCAACAAAGAGAAAATTTGGTTCTTTTTCCAGTTTTTCTTTGATAAAGGCGAAAATGCAATCCAGGTTGATTGAAATGGCGAAAGGTGTTTATGGTGCCGATACTGTAACAGCTATTTATGTGCATTTTTGGTTTCGTTGATTCCGTTCAGGTATTTTTAATGTTAAAGATGCGCCTCACACAGGCAGGCCCGTCGTCGAAAATGTCGATAAAATCACAAAAATAATCGAAGTTGTCCGACATGTTAGTAGTCGTAGCATCACCCAGGAGCTAAAGCGTGACCGAAAAACAGTTTTAAGCCATTTGAACAAAATTGGATTCAAAAAGAAGCTCCATGTTTGGGTGCCACACCAAGTAACACCAAAAATCATGATGGATTGAATTTCCATCTGCGAATCCTTGGCCAAACGGAACGAAATCAACCCATTTCTTAAATGGATGGTAACTGGGGATGAGAAGCGGACCCCATACGACAAATATGTGCGAAAACGATCGTGGTCAAAGAGCGGTGAAGCAGCTCAAACGGTGGCCAAACCACAACTAACGGTCAGGATGGTTCTGTGTATTTGGTAGGACTGGAAAAGAATCATTTATTAGGAGTTGTTTCCGCATGGCCAAACACTAAATTCAGATTTCCACTGTCAGCAACTGGACCGTTTGAAGCTGGCGATTGATCAGAAACGGCCAGAATTGTACAACAGAACAGGAGTTGTGTTCCATCAGGACAACTCCAGGTCACACACTTCTGTAGTAACTTGCCAAAACCTCTGGGAGCTTGGTTGGAAAACTTTAATGTATCCACCATATAGTCAGGACCTGGCGCCAAGCAATTTCTACCTTTTTCTCGCATTGCAAAACTTCCCGAGTGACAAGATATTGGGATCAAGAGAAGATTGTGAAAATGACAACAAATTATATAACAAAATGGTACATATTTTACCCAAATCGGACAATCGGAAGCATGTTAAATAAAGTCTTGATTTTCATCGAAAAATAATGGATTTCTTTTTCCCCAACCTAATACATATATAAGATGTTATATGTACAACTGTTACATATATATATATATATATATATATATATATATATAACATCTCTTTACACGGAACAATATTCAGTACCCTCAGTTTCGTCTTAATTGATTTTCACCGTAAATATTTTTGGATATGTTTGTAGAAAAAGGAATCAAATAAGAAATTACGACTTATTTGATCCAGAATAATCGTAGGCCTTGTGGTGCATCCTGGTCAACGGCTTTAAAATCTCCAATGGACCAATGGTTAATTTAATTTTTTTATTCAATTGCAGTAATACCTTGACTTATATTACTCCAACTTACGCGGTTTTCAAATTTCCTCGATTTTTTTTTCTTTTTTTTTCATCTCTAAACATCAGGCAGAATCAGTGCCATAGCTTGATGAAATTGGTAATTTGATTCAAGAAGTTCTCAATCTTGCAATTTCAAATAAATTTAGAAGTGGACAGTGATGAAGCTCAAGAACTGCTGGATTCTCACCATCGGGAGCTGAGAATTGATGAGTCATAGAAATGCATGAGAAAGAGCAAGATATTGAAAAACTTGAGTCTAAAGACCCAGTTCAGATCGAAGGACGATTGGTAATTTGACAGAAGGCCTCATTTTAATTAGAAAAGGATGATAAATTTTACAAAATACGTATTCGAACGAATAGATTGTTATTTCAACAAAACAAGGAATAAAAAATTAAACAAGTGCTTTAGACCACACGACTGAAGTAAAACTTATTTAGCTCCACCTATATGTACGTATATATATATATGTTTATATATGTATATATGTATAATATATACATGTATATTCATATACATATATTAATTTTCTACAAACATTTAAATTTATTATGGGTTTCCATCGATAAATTAATATTGTCGAATAGATTTTTTATCTTTATTCATTATTTTCTTTATCGGATACTTGAGTAATTACTGTGGTTGATTGTAAAACCGAGTCAAAAGGCTTATGGTATGAGAAATAAGATACATATGTTTTCGAATGAAAATTAGAAAGATACCTAGAGAAAACTGCATCGATTGTTGTTCCATGTCTTGAGGTAGGCTCATTTCGGTTATCATTCATTTTATCCATTTGTAGCTCTAATTTATCTTGTAGAAAGCTTACCAAGAGTTGTCTCCCTTCGGCCGCGAAATTAATATTAAAATCTCCTGCTAAAATTTGTGGCAACGTATTATAGTTTTCTCCAAATTCTTCAGATCCTACTCGACCGTAAATAATAAGTCTTTTGTTTAAAAACTTTATAATATTAACTGTGCTATTGGGCGAAATGTAAACAACTACCATTACGATGTTTGTTCCATCGTCCAAAACACAGGGAGCAGCACATATATCACCAATTGTAGGTCTCTCTCTCTTTCTATCAATTCTATCTTTTCTATGATATCCCTAACTTATATCTCCCTCTCAACTTCCGTTAGCCTCGCCTGATCACCCTTTTCTTAACGCTCCCGTCACGCATTCACCAGCTTACTCCCCAAGTCAAGCGTGCGTAAGGAACATTTACTTCAAAAATATTAGAGCACTACGAGGAAATTTTGCAAGTGAAAAAAACCTTTGATTGATTGAATATTAACGTCGCACTGTTCAGCTACACGAGGGCTTTTAGAGACGGACCAGGTAATTTTGAACCATGGTCAAGTGACGTGGACGACACCTGAGCTGGCACCCCTTCTCCTAACTACCACACCACATCAACGGGAGGATGTTTCAGCTCTCGACAGATTTAATGTGCATCGTTGCAAAACACGGCGGGTCTTTAGTGGTATTGGGCTCGAAATCGTGACAAGGCAAGCCACGGTCCGATACCTATACCACTCGGCTACCGCGGCCACAAAAAAAAAAAAAAAACTTTGATTTTGCAGATTATTTGTTAGATTTCATTAAACCTACTACATCAAAATAACTTCGGTTTGCCATCTTGTACTTCTATTGAACTTCTTTTGCTCTAAATTATTATTTTATTTCATCAGCGGTCCCAATTAAAAATAATATATATGGATTTATGTGCTAAATTATACCCCGACTTACGTCGTTATCACTCAGTCCCATCTATCGCGTAAGTTCAGGATATTACTGCACTTTATTATAAAGATAGCTTTTTTCAATTACAGATGTAGCTGATTTTAACAAGGACTACGGAAATTGAGTTTAAGGTATCCGACTACTTGCGACAACATTTTTTGAAAAAATGAAAATAGGGGGATTTTTTTGTGATTTTTAGGTTTATTTAGTATATTTTAAGCAAAAAATCGTAACATTGAAAACAGAAAAAAAATTTATTATTATTAAAATGTGAAAAAACTGGAAAAAATATACAAAAAGTTACATAAACGGGGCCCGCTTTGTACAAAGAGATTTTATGAGCAAATTCTCAATTTTTTAATTTTGATGTGTTACTTTATTATTCATGTTCGAAATGACCTTCAGGATAAGAGATATTTTAATTTTTACAAAAACTAGAGAACTTTATCTTAGTTATTATATGAAATTCCTTAAATATTAACAGGGATTATATTCACATAAAGGACTGTAAATTTTGAAATAAAACAGATAAATCTGAAAATCAAAACACACTTTTACTGTTATACAAAACATTGACAAAAAGTTTCATTAAATTATTTTCAAAACTTTTCGAGCAATCGCTGTCCGCGTTTGAGTTTTTCGAAAAAAACACATTTCGAGTAAAACGCATTTTAATGTTTGACATCTTGTGTAAAGTTATGGCATCTTCCTTAGTTAAAACACTTGTAGTTTTTGTTCTAGTGAATGGAAAACAAAACTCTTGGTATTTTTATTAAGCTAATAAAATGGTCTATAAAATAAAATCATAGAACAAATTTGTCAATTTTTGAAAAAATCATGATTTTAGGGTAGTCGGGTACCTTAAATATCCTTTAATTAAATTGAAATATTCTAAACTATTTTTGAATCTAAAAAACCATGTGGTTTAATGTTTTCACCTAAATATTTTACATCTGATTTTCAAATTTAAAAATTATTTGCCTTTAAACCAACTTGAAAAACAGAAAATATTATATAGAAATATAAATAATTATGTTATCTTAAATCAGTAACCGCCTTTTTAAGGAGCATACAAATACAACGTACTTTTATAATTTTGACGTTTAATAGTGAATTGGGGTTTGGGGGAGACGTAGGGAGGGGTTAGTTCTATTACACGTTAAAAGTGAAACTGCATTTCAATGCTTTTTTATGTTTAAAAACGATTCACTCCGAAAATTTTATTAACTTCACAAAGCTGGAAAAGAAAATAATATTATCTAAAATATAAATGTATGTGAACTTACGCCATTAAATACGGATTTTCAGTTTCACGCTATTGTTTGACAGAAAAATTGACGTCCCGGAAAGGCTTAGAGCTGGTGCGTACTCTTTCGAGAATTTCATCTGCTTATTTTTTCACGTCAATTTGTATTCCGTAGTGTTTTCCAGGGAAATTCATTTTGAAGACGCTGACAAAGTATTTGAGAAAAGCAATTTTGGCTTCAAGTGCTCTGAAATACTTTGAAAAAAAAACTGAAAATATGTTTTCAAGATTTGACTTAGAAAAAATAGATTTTCTCACAGTGCATGTATAAATGGTCAGATGATTATACATACCTATTATCTCTCTTGATACATAAACCTAAGAAAAGCAAATATTCCATCAGGTATTTCCAAATGAATTGAGTTAAAGAAATATTATTTATTATAAAAAGAAAAGTCATCAAATTAAAAGATCAATCCTTCTTTTGCATGTATTTATATATTCGCTCTAAACAAAAATATATCAACAAGTTTATTGTATGATTATTTAGGTATACTCCTAGAAAATATTAAGGTAACATATTAATTTTTAAGGCATCCTACTACGATCAAAACGTGCTTTTGAAAAGCGTACATATGAGTAATGTTTTAATATTTAAATTAAAATATACGTCTAAAACTATTTTAAGAATATTTTTACAAGAAAAAATTATTTCAATGCAGTTTTGGCAAATAATTAAGAAAGAATAACATATTTTCAAAACATTCTCCTTTTTATGGAAAAGGCTTCCATAAAAACTAGTACAGAAGTCCATAATTATTTTTCTTGTTCAAATATTATTTCTTGTTCCTAATTTATTTAATTATCATTAAAAATTACCGCAGAATTACATCCGTTACAAATATCATTCTATTTTGCATTTGAGAATGTACTACTATTGATGGAAGTTTATTAATATTTTTGCTCGTTCAAAATTGTGAATATACTACATTTGATGACTGTATTAATTTGACTAATTGCTTATCAGTAGAACTGAATGAAAAATATTTCTTGGGATAGTATTTTCAAGTTTGCTTTGGTTTTAATATTAGTTAATTTTCAGAGAGCTTTACATTTATTCTTTATAATATAACTTAATATTTTACCAAATCAAACTTTATAACTAATATTGTTTAAAGTTCTTACTGCATCTATTTAAGGTTATTAGCTGCGATACACTTACATCTTTGAAAAACAAGTATTGAAGATAACAGCTGTTAAAGGTTTGGTATTTAAAACTCATTTCTGTTATACTTTCTGTGAAACTAACCGCGAAAAATTGAAGAAACTTTTCATCAATTTCAACAGATGTGACAAATGGGAAAAGTATGGATATCATTAACAGAAACAAAATAATAGAAAAATATCTAAGCAGCAAGTATTGCTATATTATGTTTCTGTGTATGATCAAGGAAAAATATGATTCATTTCCTATATCAATTCATGCGTAATTTTTTTTAAAAACTGAAACAAGAATTTACATAAATTAAAATTAAGTTTCTTAATAAACTTATTCTCAGTACAAACAGTTTTGAGTAAACCCTTCACCTTTTAATTTCTGTTTCCTCAATTACTCAATTATTAGCTTTCAGTGAAGTAGTGTGAACCGATAACATTACTTGAAATAGAAGATTTTATCTAAAAAGTTATGATTGATGCAAAAGTTTCTTTTTACTTATTCACTTGAAATTTACTTATTAAGGTAAGTATAATGAGAATACTTAAATAAAGCAATAATTATTATTTTTACAGGCATCAATATTAATATCAATTATTATGTTACATTAAATCAAGGGATTTCGCGCACTCGATTCAACCTTAGTGGTCTCACGGGGTGACGGGGTCACCCCAATACCTTTTATTTAATTATTTCATTGTACACGGTAAAAATAAAAATTCCAGTGAATAACTTAAAAGAGAAAGTACTTTTCAAGATTTTACAAGTTTTGTAAAATCTTGAAAAGTCCAATATGAGAAAAAATCCAATTAAGCTTAACTAAAATGTTTCAAGTGTACGTTACTTTCATAAATAATACAGATCACGGACACTTTTCGCTACCATTGCATGAATGATATTTGAAGTCGAAAACTCTTATATTTTTTTCAAGTTATTGTAGTTTTATTGCCCTTTGATGATCGGCAAATAGCATGTTGAACTTTTACTTGCTTGTATCTGTTTGACAGGGCGCATTTTGTTATGTGTTACACTTTTCATGTGCTTCATATCTTTCTTGATGGAGTTTCTTAAGCAGCATTTGAAATTTTTCCTTTCGACTTAAACATTTCATGCCCATCGCTTTTCTGAAATTTACTTTCGCTATCATGATTACTATCCTCCCTTTCATCAAATTCTTCTCTTCCTTGATCAGTTTCAACTTCATCCAATAAAGATTGCGGATGTCCATTTTTTTATATTATTATTATTATTTTGTTCACTTACATTTACAAACCATTATGAGCCATAGAACACACCTACCAAAACCACTAAGTCATTCACAGGGGGAAAACGTAGCATATTTATAGAAAATATATTGGAACAAAAGTGGTCCCGCGGGAAACTCAGTCACCCCGGATACCTTAAGTTTGTAAACGTTCAAAAAATCTAAAAAGAGGGAGATATGTGACAAATACCTTTTAGTTCCCATGAAGACTACCAATTGGAGAATACTGAAAATGGCATGGGTAAACAATGAATAATTTTCTCAGAATAAAAGATTTCGTGAACCTAGGGTGACTCTGTTCCCCGAGCGATCGCTCTCGGGAACTCTCATTAGGACAAGAGACAAGAATAGAAGTGTTGGTGTGACAAAATAAAAAAAATAGTCAAAAGTATCTTCCGTGAGGGCTGGCGTATAAATCTAGTTTTAATTCAGAAAAGTTTGTTTACTATATTGTCATAACTCAAATAAAGAGTTGCCATAAAATACCAGTTAATTAGATAAAGACAAATTCTTGCATCTATAGTCACATTAATAGCTTAGCTACATTGCTAAGTATAGTATTGTTAGTTGACCTAGCCTCACTCATAACATGTTTAGCATTGGCTGAGTCAATGAATCGTATCACCTGGTATGATTGAAATTTTACTATTCTTTCAAACTGGTTTCAATACATACTTAGCCAACAACTAAGCGTAGCAAAACAAGAATTTATGCCAAAATTTTAGTATTGATGCACCATTGAATTGAAATTATTTTATATTTTAATAACATAAATAGGATTTGGCTTTCCAGAATTTTGTTCACTTTAAATCTTATCTCTTAATGAAAAAGTCACTTGTTTATCTAATCCCTTGATTGTTAATATGTTATTATCATTCATTTATTTGATGGTAATCCTCGTATCTTTTGAAGCATGAAGAATTATTATGGAGTTAAGTTGATCAGAAATGTTATTTTTTTAAAAGAGCTGACATTAATAAGGGATGATAAGGCCCATTGTTATTAACAACCAATTTCCAATTTTAATATTTTACATCTGTTCTGTATTAAAACAAGAGCTCATTACAGACTTGATATTAATACCTATTTAGCTTAAATAAATTCAAAAATCATTTTAGTTTGAATAATCCCCTTGTATCGAAAGGAACTCACACGCATCACCGTTATATGGCTTCAACTAATATATACCATTACATTTACATTAAATGCACAGACGAAATTTAACACCTGAATGATGTATAAATGAAAGAAAAAAATAAATTTTCGTTTTAATGGGTTGTGGATTATGATTATTAACACTCAAACATTGTAGAATTTATTAGAATAAATTCAAATGTTAAATGATATATTCATGAAATTTTAAGGTTTAGGTATTTTTTGTCGTTTAATCTAAAGTATATTTTAGCGTCTTATGAGACGAACCCTTCAAGGTGAAACATTTCAAATTTGATGTACGAGGGTGAACAGAATGCCCAGATGGGACAATGTAATCTTTCAAAATAGACCGTCTACTTTTTCCTGAAGGCAAAACAGATGGAAATAGAATATGAAAACGGTTTTCTTTATACCAAACCCCCTCCACCACGTTCCGCCACAACGATTTTTTGAAAGAATATTCCTGTGCACAGTATCCATTATCTCATTCCTTCGCACATATGGAACACGGATTATTTGAATGAAAAAGAAAGTCACCCTTTTGTGTAAAAGATATACCCTGGGGGATATCATCAGGGTTAAAGTGTCAATTCGATTGACAGACCTCCATATACTGAACGAGATACGACAACGAAGTTGATCTCAGTCGTCCCGGCCTATTGTCTCAAAGAACCAATGAAGTTAGGACGATGACGAGGAATTCTGTGTGTAGATTCGTTACAAAGATCAAGCAAAGATTTTTGGTGCTATGAAAGAGGCCAGGCCAAGAGCTTGAAAAAAAACGGTTAGAAAGGAGACAATGTTCTGCATCATCTTCCGTATCAGCCTTTTTTCTTCCTCTTCTTCGAATACAAGAGAGTGAAGTTTCAGGGCAACAGCACCCCAAGGACAAAGAGGAAGGAATGCGATGACCTCTTAAGGTATCTGACTACTTTCGGGGAACAGTTAGTTTAAAAAAGCGCATAAATGGATAAATTTCATGATATTTAGTATCACTTAGATTAGAATACATGTATCAGATTGTTTTAATGATATTTTGAAAAAAAAATATTATTTAAATACAATATTTTGGCAAAAAATTAACTTTAAACAAAATTTTTCCCAAAGTTTTCTTTTAAAAAAGTTTTTTGTTTTTTTGTGTAATAGACCTTCCCAAGGTTTTAATATATTTTGAAAATTCAATTATTTTCAGAGTTACAAACTTTTTAAATGATCGGCGTTTTTAAAAATTTTCCCTTCTTTTTTCGAAAAGATGGATAAACCCGACTTCCAAGTTATGCGTTTCAAAATTTAGTTGACCCTCTGTACAGGATCTGGTATATACAGGAAAAAATATTAATACAAAAGAAGCTTTTTATAAAGGAAAACAGGAAAAAAAGGTTATTCTAAGAAATTTTTTTTGTCAAAATATTGTTTTTTAAAAAATTTTTTTTGTCATAATGTCCTTAAACAATTTTATATACATTGTCAAATTAAAGTTATTAAAATCATAAATTTTATCCATTTACACGCTTTTAAAAATACCCAAACGTATTTGGGATCCCTTTTTAAAGTGAGAGTGCTGGATTCTGTGAGCACCCACTTGAGGAGAATTTTTAAATACATAACGAAGGGATTTATTCATTTTTTAGACAAAGAGGGAGCAATTTTAAGAAAAAAAAGCAATAATTATTTAAAAATTTGGGGGTAACTCGAAAATAAGGGAATTTTCAAAAAACATAGTTGAGCCTCTGTACAGAGGTCTGAGTTTTAAACCGGCAAAAAATTTTTATAATAGAAGCATTTTTTTAAAAAGGAAAATTTGGAAAAAAAAGATTATTCTAAATTAATTTTTTTCCAAAATATTGCATTTAAATAACTTTTTTTTTTAAAAGTCCTTAAAACAATTTTATACATGTATTCTAATCTAATGAATTTTTTTATGACAATTATCCATTTATACGGTTTTTAAAAACATGGTTCCAACGTAGTCGGATACCTTTTTAAACGAGGGCTAGAGGTAAAAAGGTTTAGGGGACCGCACTGGGAGACGATACTCTTTTAAAATGCAAAAACCTTTGTTCCGGTTTTAACTTTTCCACAGCAAATTAGCATAGTTAATTTTGCATTTAAATTTTTTTTTATTTTAATTAAAAAATGTTTTTTACAAATATGGCAATCCTTTCTACCAAGTAATGAAGTAATTTTAGGGCTATGACTCAAATTCATAAAAAATTTTAAAAAACAGGAATGTTTTTTACAGGAAGCTAATTAATTCCATTTTCGTCAGATTTAGATCAGCATAATATCATATTTTATTGTGAAAACTGTGCATCATTTTTCCTTTTTTTTTATTCCATAACATTTCTTTAACAATAACCACTATTGATATAACACGTTTTAAAACAGTTTTAATAGTTTTTTTTTAGTAGAAAAGCAATACAAATCTCAAAGTGGAGTTTTGATAGTATTTCCATTTCTTTTATTAATGCAAAAAAAAAAAATGTTTAAGTAGAAAATTTTTTTTTTTAATAACCCTATGTTTTTGGGTTAAATGTTTTTGAAAATCCAATAAAAACTAGGTTAATTATTCACGAAGAGTTCAGGGCCAAAAAACAAATTGCAACTAGTATGGTTTTTTTTTA
>BMAV01000829.1:0-29756 GCA_019973955.1 Trichonephila inaurata madagascariensis
GAATTTGTTAATTTGTATCTTAGTTTTTGAAACATACATTTAATTGAAACATTTAATTTTACTTAAAGAAAGAACAAGTAATATAGAAAAAAATTTAAGTCAATTCCTACTTAGATCAACAAAGAAAATTTTTATTTTTTAGCTACTTTTTATTAAATAGTTACAACTAATATAAGTATGTATACACATAGAATAGAATCACAACATTAAGTGGTGATTGATTTTTATTCATTATCATTAAAGTATCGTATTGTCATCCAAAATAATCGTGTATATAAAACTTCAGTTCAACTGAATGCTGTAAAACTTGAGAAAAAAACCTTTTTAAGTTTTGACACAAGTCGCCAAAAGGGTCGCTAAGTCGCCCAAGATGATGCCAAGGTAGCTGTATTTGTAATTCTTTGAATAATTAATTTTAATCAATTAATTTTTATTAATTATAATTAAATTACTGTATTGTCATCAAAAATGATCAAGCACATAAAATTTCAGCTCCATTGAGCGCTTTAAAATGTATTTTATTAGCGATTAAAAATTCCACCAAGATAAACAAACAAATAAATATATAGAGAGAGTGTGAGTTAATAGCATTAATTGAAAAAAAACACAAACTTTTTTAGTAAACAGAAGTAACTGTTTCGTACTTTAGAACACAGAAAGTTTCATATGAAAAATAAACATTTCTTGCACGTAAGAATTATGGGTACTTTTTCTTTTAGCCGGCGCAGGCAAAAATGATACAACCGATGACAAACGGAATAATCTCTCTGGAAACCTTTTACCACTACATTCCAAAACAAGTCACAGTCCTTTCTTTTAATTAACGTCTTTTTCATAATACATAAGCAAATAGATAGAAAACCAGTAAGAACTAACAATTATTAACATTTTTAATGAGTGTAGTGTGTGTTGTCACCAGTAAATTGTTTATGGCCAAACGGAAAATTACCCAATTATGTTCTACGAATTATAATAAAATATATAAAAATTAAACGGGGAAAATATTTATATATAACTACCTTCAATTATTAATAAGTTCATTGTTTCTTATAATCAATGAAAATAATCAGTATGTTATTTGATTCTGAACAATCCTTACTCTAGATAATTCGAAGTATATGAAAACTACACATTGTTTTGTAATACAAATAAGGAAAAAGTTGAAATTTTTTGCTTGTATTACCTATGCAAATGTAGTAGCATTGATCAGAAACTTAAAAGGACATTTTATCTTATGCCTTTGATCCTACACTAGCGAAACTCAAAATTGAACAATGAACTTTCTCCTTATGAAAAATTTGAACTAAAGTAAGTAGATTTTTTTTTATCTTTAAAAAAAATAATAAATACATAAAATTTTATGTTAAATGTGACTTTATTTAAAATGTCTAAAACTAATTCAATATTTTTTAATAAATTGAACAACAGCTAAACTTCAGTTATAAATGTTTTGTTTTATCTTCAGAAAGCTAATAACATTTCTATAACATAAACTTTTATCAAAAATAAACGATACTTGTAAGAGTTTCAAATGGGTTTTGGATATGAATTCCTATCTTAGGTTTTGAAAACATTTGAAGAACAAATAGTTTGCTTAAGCAAAAAGAGGTTTACTTTTTTTATAGTAGTGTTTATCCATCAAAAAGATCAGTTGTAAAGTGCCTTTCTTGTAGTTTTTGCAGACCGTATGTGTTTCTTTATCGAATAAAGTTCTTCATGTGCACTATTTAATGTAAATATCATGTCTGCTTCATATTGAATCTTCTATGGGGGAAAGAAATTTCCTTCTACGACCCGAAAGCGCGGAATGTAAGGGAAATTTTGTGTCAGTTACTGCCGAGTTCTAAAGGTTAATGCACACTCTCGAATTGTTTCTTGAGTGTACCAATCTATACCTGTTTACCCCTTTCGGTTGTTATTTGTGTTCGTATATTTTTTAAGATTTCTTTAAACTTATTCATTCTTTTATATATACACATGTTTAAATATATATTTTGATTCTAATAATTGCTAAATAATTTTCCTTTTTAAGTTTTAATAATCATCGTTCAACGTACATAATATAACTTTAAATAGAAAAAAAATGATTTTGATGCACATAAATGGGTAATTTTCATGATATTTAGTGTCATTTAGATTAGAATACATGCTTAAAACATGCTGCAATATTTCGGTAAAAAGGTAACTTAGTATAACATTTTTTCAAGATGTTCTCCTTTTGTGAAAAATGCTTCTATTATAATAATATTTTGCCTGTATATAGCTCAAGTCTGTACAGAGGTTCAACTACAAATTTTCAAAAATTCACATTATTTTCAAAGTGAAAGCCAAATAAAATAATTATCAAAGTTTTTTTCTTAAAATATCTCCCCTCTGTTTTCGTAAAACATGAATAAACCCACTTCTAAGTTATATATTTCAAAATTCTAGCTGAGCCTCTGTACAGAGGTCTGAGCTGAAGACAGGCAAAATATTATTCTAATAGAAGCATTTTTCACAAAAGGAGAATATTTTGAAAATGGGTCATTCTATGTTAATTTTTTGTCAAAATATTGTACTTAAATATTTTTCTTATTGTAATACTATTCTTGAAACAATTATATATACATTTTCTAATCTAAGTGACACTAAATATCATAAATATTATCCATTTATACGCTTCTTCAGGATCACGATTCCGAAAGTAGTCCGATACCTTACTCTAATTCATTTCTTTATATATAAATATGTTAACATATATATTTTGGTGTAATAATTGCTAATTCATCTTACTTTTTACATTTTAGTATTCAACGATCAACGTATATATTATAGCTTCAAATAGAAAAAAAAGATGTCGAATGTAAATGTAACATTGGCAATGAATGGGAATGCTCATGACACAACTAAAGTTTTGTCATTGCAAATTAATTACATACCGGAATTTGTTACAAGGATGGCAGAAGAAGAATTTAATGATTCACCTGAAAATAGAAGAAAAGGACTAGAACAACTTAAGGAATTACTAAATGGTAAATGTTCACTTAAAGTTTTAATCTATTAGAGTACACAGGCACAAATTTTTGTACTTATGCATTATAACAGTGGTCTACAAACGCTTTCAACTCACGGAACACTTAGAATTTTAAGGTGCTTACATGGCACTCCGTATTACACATTTAGAAGAATATATCCTTAAATAATATTTAAAGTAGATCAACCACATACATTTATAGGTGTAAAGAAAATAGAAAAGTATTTATTTGTTATTAAATCTTTTAATTTAATTTTAATATAATTCACTCATTAAAGATATTACTTTGTGATTCAAGTATCACCTATCCATGCATTTTATTTAGTTACTGGGATATATAAGCGTGCATTTTTTCACACCAACTGTCGAAGTCGGAGATATATTGAGATTATTAGCAATTGCATAGCATTATACTTTTTTTTTACTTTTGTACTTTGTTGTGTAGCCGCTCACATTGAGAATTATTTTTCACTTTAATACATTAAAATATTTACAGCTGTGTGAAAAATCATGTGTATTTTGCATGAATTTGATACATAAAATTTATGAGCTGTTCTTGTTTAAATTTAGATTTTGACATCGAATTTGTCGATATGTCGATAAGTTGTTCCTTTTCTCTTATTATAGGTGTTTTCCCCCACAACTGCAAAATTATGCATTTTTATTTAAAAACTTTTTAATTTTAAGAGTATAAAATTACTTCGTGGAATCCGGGATAGTAAACAATAGAATATTTACAAACTAGTAGATAGTATACATAAAGAAAAACTTTGTGTAATATTATTTTCTTACAATATAATAAAACTTTTAAACGCATTTCAAAATAAAGTTATCCTATAAATAAAATTTTCAGTTTTAATGAATAGAATGATATTTAAATACTTACAATTTTATGGAAATTTAATAGAGAACGTGAGCCTCACTCCTGATTTTTTTCCTAGAGTAAGACTGCCTTTGATTATTATAATTGATAATAATAAATTGGTTTTTTTTATCATTGCTAGCTTGGTTCATCAATCATTATTTCCGACAAATCTAGGTCGAGTAGATGAAAACATGGTTTCTCCAGGTAGCGGGTTATCACAAAAGTTGTTGTCATTTTGTTATCATGCCTCCACCATTCAAAGAGATGCTGAATAGAGCTTCGGCTATTACTCAATATCAAAATATATATAATGACACTCTCAGTAATGCAAAATTTCAAAGGTTCCACAACAGCCAAAAGTTTTGCCCGAAATACTAAGCAGTAGTCAGGGTTTTTCTTACAAATCCCCTTTTTGATGTAATCTTCACTACCCGAGATATCCTGTAAAGTATATCAATAAAATTTGAAATGTTTCTCTATTCTTTCAAATTTTTTTTTCTGCCGTATTCGTTTTAGGTTTTATTTTAATATAGTGTTTCGAAACTCGGAGGGGGGATTATGAATAAGTTGGAATAAGTGAATATTATTGAAAAATGTAATACATAAGATGGAATAGCCATTCCTTCTGCTGTTTACTCTATAACTTTATTTAGTGTATCAGTATCGTTTCAGCAACTATATAATTAAATTTATATAACTTTTTCTCTGTGGTTTATATAAACTAAATTCCAGCAATGTGTATATGCATTTAATCTCTCTTGTTGTCCCCTCCTACAATCTCTACTATGATTATTATCTTTTTTATCTCTCTTCCTTACATGGAAAAATTGGAAGATTCAATTAATATATTTGCTCTTTTAGTAGGAAAATGAATATAAACTCACCAAATGAACTGCGTTCTACAGAAAGATAAAAACCATACAAAATAATATAATAAAGGAAGAAAAAAACCCAAACGAATTAACGTTTTCTGAAATCTTGTTAGCAGATTTGTATAGGAAACAATATATAAATGACGAATTGTTTTCTGTAATGGTACAACTTTTTTTTTTATTAAATGTTAAGCTTGACGCCAGGTAAAATTCCTACACTTTTAAAATTTAGAAGTCAAAGAATTCAAAATGTGCATTCAAACTAATTTGTAGGGACTTTTTTTGATTTTTCATATTCATTACTTTTTGAAACTACTCTAGCGCTATAGGCAACAAATGACCTAAATCTGAATTTTAGTCAAGTGACGAGAACGGCACCTCAACTATCATCCTTTTCTCCAAATTTGGTGCCCGCAGTAGCCTAGTGATTATTTACTAACTTAGTTCCACTGAAGACCCTCCAATTAGAGAAGCGGATGCACGTTGAATCTGTAATAGCTAAGGGATCTCCCATGGCGTAGTGTGGTAGTTTGGAGAAAGGGTGCTCCCTCAGTTGTCATCCTCGTCTCAATTGACAGTGGTTCAAAATAACTAGGCTCGACCCCAACAGCTCTCGTGGTGCCTTATTGTGCAAACGTTGATAAAATCCCACTCATTTTCATTCTTCAAACTTCTTCTTTATGCCTACGATAAGATTCCAAGCTTAAAATATGGCGTGCATTAATCCTCCTATATCACATGTCTTCATTAATACCAGGAATCCAACCCATGACTCGACAACGCTGGCCGTGTAGCTTTCTACATATTTAAATATATTAACTCTATTTTCACACTATTACCTTGGAATATTAATCCATTCAAAGCCAACTACGAGAATTCTCGTAGTAACCGAGTGTGTAACAAAACTGCCAGGTACGAGATATCTCGTACTGTGTGCTAAAAATTTAGATGGATTATATATCTATAGGAATTATTAGAAAGTACGAATGAAAAATTTATGTTATAAAAATCACATATTAAGTATCAATTTTTCAATTCCTTTTATTAGCTCACACTCTCTATATATTTATTTAGGTGGAATTTTCAATTGTTAATAAAATACATTTTAAAGCCCTCAATTGAGCTGAAGTTTTATATACATGATTATTTTGGATGACAATACAGTTTTTTAACTATAATTAATAAAAATTTTAATTGATTAAAACTAACTATTTAAAGAATTACAAATACAGACACGTTGGCATCAGTTTTGGTGACTTAGCGACACTTTTGGCGACTTGTGTCAAAACTTGAAAAGGTTTTTTTTCTCACGTTATAAATCATTCAGTTGAACTGAAATTTGACATACACGATTGCTTTGGATGATATAATACGGTACTTTAATGATCATGAATAAAAATTAATTACCACTTAATTTTGCGATTCTGTCCTAAGGATATACACAATAATATATTAATTGTAACTATTCAACAAAAAGTAGCTAAAATAAAATTTTTCTTTTTTGAACTTAATTTTTTTTTTTTTTATGTTACTTGTTGTTATTAAAATGATAACTTAGACGATGAGATTATAACATAATAATTATATATATATGCATGCATTCTCCAAAAATTAAAAAAAAAATTATTGTTTTGCTGTGGATGATTAACTTTAAAGCAAGGATCAATACAAAAAGCTTGGTTCTGGGGACACATTGAATAAAAATACCTAATGTCTTTGCGGATTTTTTATCTTTGTATACATGTACATGGCTTTGCTGGCATCCTTTTTTTTCTGCGTGTGTAAGATGTTCTAAGTAATGAAAACCAATTGTATTTGTATCATAGTTCCTCCTTTCTCCTGCATTGCTGCAGTCGTCATCAAATAAAGGCATTGTAACATATTCCCTAAATTGACTCTGCCTCATCTTCCGTCGATTTTCTGGCTATAGAAATTAGAGAACTAGTTAGATATCACGAGGCACGCGCGAAATTGTTGTTTATGTTCGCCAAGATTGATAATAACATTACTAATGGTTACCGTGATATGTTTGCAGTTCTTGGAATATTCCAAGTTGTCAGTACTTTTTAATTGAAAATCATTATTAATTTTAATATATATTATGTAATTATGTTATTAACAATATGATATAAAAATACAATTATTATATGTAATAATCGTATAATATTCGTTATTTATAATAATTGTTTTTATTACATTTATTTATAAATATTATTGCAAATTATGTTATTTATTTATAATTATTATTATGTTATTCATTTATAATTATTACGTTATATGAGTATTCTTATGTATAATTTTTATATTCCAATACGATGATTATTCCTTTTTATAATTATTATTGAATTATATTATATGATTATTAATACATATAATAACTATTATTCAATCCTACTATATTAATATTATATATAATTGCTGTTAAATTATGTTATAAGATTATTATTATATACTGCATAATTTTTTTAGTACATGTCCTTTTTTATTAGATTACTAGCAGCATTTTATTTTCGTTCGGGCTTCTTCAGGTGTATAGCTTTATTCCTTGGAAGATTTCCCTTCCCCTCTTTGTGTCAGGACATCCTGGTGTGTGTGTATGATTTCTATATCAAAGCTATTAAAATTCTCTTTTTCAAAGTTTCTTCCACTGCTTTGTTCCGTCGGACATGTTTGTTTTCTCCCTGCTTAGCCCGGTGTTGCACGGGCTTTTTCCCAGGGTACAACTTTAGCCCCATAGAATATTTCCCTTTTTATCTGGACGCCAGCACTTCTGTGTGTGTGAGAGAGTAATGTGAGTGATTTCTACATTTATGTCATTTAAACGTACTTTTCCAAAATTTCTTTCTCTTCCACTCTTTGACAGGCAGATTTCTTTTCCCTCCGATCAGCCCAGCAGGCTTTTTCAAGTATAAAAACTCCTTTTTTTTCCTCTAGAGATAATATTTTTATTTCAAATTTCTATTTTCGATTAAATATTTACAAACCTAATCCAGTTTAGTTCTCAAGAAAACAATGTAATAAATTATTATTAAATAAATAATTTAGTAATAAATAAAAAGACAATACAGCTTTAATTTTTTTAAAAAAGATATTGTTATATCCATTTTCGTTAAACAATGAATTAAAAAATGTCTACCATTAGCTATAATACGACTGCTTTTATCTGAATATTTGATTATTCAATTAAATATATGTAACTATGAAAAAAAAAACTATAGGGGAAAGAGTAAAAATTTGTTTACATTCCTTGTATAAAAACGAATTATATTGTTAAAAATGTTTAAGGATATATTGTTATTCATTATTTATTGATTGATCTTAGTTATTTTCAATCTCTTCCTATATTCTTCTTTTGAAGTATATTTCAATGTATTTCAAAACAATTTTTTAAAATTATCTTCCTGACGATTTAATACCACTTGGCCACCATCTTGGATTCCATTCCAGTGACAACAAGTGTTGCTTTGCGTGATTCCTTTAATGCGCCAAGCAGCACTTGGCGCCTTGCCCCGTGATATGAACTAGCACAGAAACTTGTATGCATTCTGCTGGAAGATTTCGAAGTAATTCGTTCGAAGTAGTTCAATTTTATTGTATAAACAGAAGGTTTCCCTGTGGTTTGCCAATTATTACTTATCAGCTCATTTTTATTATTTTACAACTCTTTATAGCTACCATTGCCTATTAAGTTTCTCTCAGTCAGGGTCATTGCAAGTCTGTATGAAAATCTGGCATATCATTACTCATCTGGCTGTCGCTAGATGAAATTAGGTGACGAGGTTGTAAAATGAAACAAAACAAATGAAAAATATTTGTATATGAAAATTTAAAAAATAAAAAGTCAATTCTTACTTAGATTAACAAAGAAAAAATCCATGTTAGCTTCTTTTTATTAAATAGTTACAATTAATATAAATATGTATATACATATGACAGAATCACATCATTGAAAGGTAATTAATTTTTATTAATTATCTTTAAAGTATCGTATTGTCATCCAAAAAATCGTGTATATAAAATTTCAGTGCAACTGAATGCTTTAAAGCATGAAAAAAAATAACTTTTCAAGTTTTGACACAATTCTTCAAAAGGGTCGCTAAGTCGCCAAAAATGATGCCAACGTGGCTGTATTTGTAATTCTTTTAATAATTAGTTTTAATTAATTAATTTTTATTTATTATAATTAAATTATTGTATTGTCATCCAAATCAATCACGAATATAAAAGTACAGCTCAATTGAGCGCTTTAAAATTTATTTTATTAACGATTGAAAATTCAAACAAGATAAATAAATAAATAAACAAATAGAGAGTGTGAGCTAATAATAGGAATGGAAAGAAAAAACACTACGAGACATCTCGTTAATGACACTAGCACAGGAATCTTTGTCAGTAACACCCGCTGCGAGTGATACCGTTGTTTTTTTTTCAATGAAAATTACTTTACATGCCATTACAATATTGCATCAGAAACTGAAGACCATTACATTTTGTAAAATTTCATATTTTCTGTAAAATAAATTATTACCGCCCAGGGCAAGATGCTCTAGATTTACTTCGCAGTGAATGGGTTATAAGACATGTTGTTTTATTACTTTTAATTTCTAATATTATGGCATCGATTTTTCTTAATATAGACCACAAGATGACAAAAGGAATTGATTTTGAAGATGACTTTCTACTAGCTTACTTGCTTCACAACAAATTCAACGCTGATGGTGCATTGTCTGGTATTCGACACTTGTTTAACTTAAGAAAAAATCACAGTTACTTTTTTCGTAACATTCCGTTCGATTTTACTACAATTCCGTCCGGCCAATTCATCACAGTGTTGCCCTATCGACGATCGGATGGTTCAGTAACTGTGCACTTTGAATTTGGTAAGTAGAGTAGAAAAATTATTCAAATGTAGAACATATCAATTAAAGTCATACGAAGTTTAAAAATGTAAAGCAATCATAAATATAATTTGTCTGTGTGTGACAGCAATGTGCAAAATGTGCATCTAAAATTAATTATAAATACGTGCTCAACATTCCTTTGTTAAATTTCCCATTTTTCCGAGCAAAAGACAGCGAATATTTTTGGGATATTTTATAATGCCTTCTGCAAATCTGCTAAATTTAGATTAGTCTATATCACCATTTGAGAATAATGTTAAACATTCCTTCGTTTTTGATGCAGAATATCATCACCGATCATGATGTGTTTAAAAAGTGTGCTTAATAATTGGATCCACCCTGCACTTGACGCGAAAAGTTTTGAAAATGTTTAATGGAAATAAGTTAAGTGTGTGTTTGTTAGCTATGATTTGCTTTTCAGTATAAATACATGGTTATTCGCTATCAAACCTACTAATTTGCAGGGTGTGCAAAGGGTGCAGATACAACTCGGAATCAGATAGGTATGTAGGGTCACAAATTCGTCCTATAGTGCAAAAAAGCAGAGAAAGAGAACAGAAATAACAAAGCAATAATCAGACAGAAAATATTTAAAAGGTTGTACTCCAAAATGTGTTCGAAATTACGATTAGAAGTCGTTCGTCAGATATGACAGCGCCATTGCATGGAATTCCTTACGTTCTGGAAGGTTCTTCCGGGCAGTCTTCAGATAGATGGCACTGAATGGAAGCTTTCGTGAAAACAGATTCAACTGGAAATCATCATTTGAAATCTGTTTCTCGAGGTAATAGGATGAGCTCGTATTTATAAACGAAGAAGTGATCCAAATGCTGATTATGTGGGGAGCTATGGATAATGATGGGCATGCCGCTCGGCTGTTGTACCCGGAACGTTACCCGAACAGGCATGTTCCACATTTTATAACTTTTGCAAGGGTGAACAGAAAGTGATGCGAGTCTGTTTCAAATCAGTGTTTCTCAAACTGTATGGCGCACCACCCTAGAGGGCGCGATAACCCTACGAGGGTCTGCGAGCATATTAGGAAGTTGAAAACAAAGATTATTTAAAATAATTTTTAACATACTCAAAATAAACAAATAAAAAAATCTGACAAAATAAAAAATAAAACACACTTTTACACTGATGTAATACATTTATAAATATATCAGATAAATTTCAAGCACATAAAAATGAAATGCATTTTATACGAAACAAATGTTTGTAAGTGACGGTTTCAAGCCTACCCCCGTGGAACAGATAAGGATGAAAGGTCCCTGAGGACCTCTAGGTTGTTCTTCCTGAAAATTGGATGGGCACTAAGCTAAATTGTATTGTCACCTGTATGGTACTCAAAGCTGCGACTAACTACAGGCATACATCTAGCCCTTTGCTGCTATGATTTACGGTGGCCTCGATTTGACACTGTCAAACAGGTGGCGTTAGCAGTTACAAAAACAAAAAAACATATCCTTACAGCATCGCTAACAAGTATTTATTTACAGAAATATTTGCAATAATTGCACGAAATTCGATTTGTTACATATCACGATTCTCTCTTTTCTCTGTCTCTCTCTCTTTTGAAGTGATAACTTTTGACGCGCATTTTGCTGGAGAGTGAACTTGAATAAATGTCACGCTAGGGAATGTAACGCTCTTTCGGCTTTTTTCGTCTTAAGTTGGAAATCATGCTCAAGGTCGTCCGAGACACACATCCCCCTAAACATACACCCCCCTAAAAACACATATAACCAAAGGAGGGAGGTTTTCTCCCCCCACTATTACAAAATGACATGAACCGCGGGAGTTTGTCACCCCTCCTCCCACCAATACATCGTGAAAGTTCCTATAATGTTATATCTTATTTATAACTTTGATCTAAGTGGGGCTCCTCGACTCAACTTTTTTTATGAATAGCGGAATTCTTTGTAATCCTAGTAGAATCATGGAAACTAAACATGTAATATTTTTACCAAATTGGCTTAAAGAGATAGAGAAATCCTACACTGAAATTAAACTGAAAATGCAGAAAAAGGACAATTTTTTGTATAACTAAGTAAATAGTATAATTATCATTAGCAATATTGCAGTGAAATTAAGAATACAAATCTAATTTTTTTAAACGAATCAGAAAATAGCAATGAATAAATACTTCCGTTAATCATATTATTACTTAAATATACTTCGAGTCTAAAAAGAAAATTAAAACAATTAAAAATTTAGAATAAAATTAAGTGTATAAAGGTATTAAGATAAAATTACATTAAATAATTTAAATACAATAAGACAAAATATAATTAAGAAGGCTTACCTTGAAACAGCACTGGATACAATTGTTCAAAACTGCCATACAATAAAAAAAAGAGCTAGTATAATCTAGAGATTATGTTTGATACAAATATTCTGATTAAATCCTTTTTTTTAAAGGTTTTGATCTAGATTCCTCTCTTCCCAATCAATTACCTGTTTTACTATCCATTTGCTTAAATTAATTCATGGATAGAATTGAATATTGTTAAATTACAAACAAAATTCACAAAAAGCCGGATCGGCACTTCTTAATGAATTACCTATAATTTCAAGTGAGGATTTTAATGTAGATTTTTCAAAAGACAAATCAAAAACTTTAGTTGATATTTCAAAACTAAAATTCAATTTAACTATCTCAAATGATCCAAATGAAAGCACGACAAAGTACGGAACAATGACTGATGGATTTTTTTTAGATATTTTAATAATTTCGAATCAAAAGTATTTATAACCTATTTCCGCTACCATAAACCTACTGCTTCCTTCTTAGAATATAATTAATTCACAAATACGATTGAATATTTCGCAAAAAATATTACCTTACGAGCACAGACATAAAAATAAATAATTTTATATGACAATACTAATATCCCCTGGTTTTTTATTCACTGAACTAATCCCTGAAATATCATTACAAAATTTGAAGTTAACACTTTTATCGTGAAGTCATAAGCACACACACTTTTTTTTCTATTTCTTGCTTCGATTCAGTTTCAAATATACATTCCTGTAAAAAAAATAAATAACGCATTTTAAATTTTGTCATATTAGTCTTGAAACGCACTGTAATGAACTTGAATAGAATCATTTTTCATTTTCTTCTCATAAAACAAACTGCTAAAGCAGCGTTTCTCAAACTGTGGGGCGCGCCCACCTTGAAGGCCGTGATAACTCTACGAGGGGGGCGCGAGCTTATTGAAAAGTCAAAAACAAAAGGTTATTTAAAAGATTATTAATTTACTAAAAGTAAACAAACAAAATACTTTCTGATATAATAAAATATAGAATAACTGATATAATATACTTATAAAAGTATCAGTACTGTGTGTACAATGTATATTTTATTAATTTAACAATACTAAGTTAAGAACAAGTTTGATAATTATGAGTTACCCCATGGGCTTGTATTAATACTTATCTTGATAAGCTATTCACTCCCCAATGCCACAGTTTACCACGTAGACGAACGTATCTTGATGCTTTTTGGAGCGAGAGGGGGGAAGAGAAAAGAAATAAATCAGCAAATCCTCTGAAATAAGTAATTCCTTGGCAAACACAGTCAAGGTCCTTTTATTGCATTCCAAGGCCTTCGGAATAGCACTGCACAGAAAATATCACGTACTTCGGAAAGTCGTATATATACGTCCAGAAAATTAATGCTTTGGCTGAGCGAGGCGTTTATATACGTCGGTGGCACATAAGAGGTTAAAGTCGCATTGTAGCTTTAGTGTCAAAGAATAGTATTATTGAATTCAATACATTGTAATTGTAGGGAGGGGGCGCGATGAAAATGATGATTGAATAGTGAGTCGCTTATACTGAAAGTTTGAGAAGCACTGTGCTAAAGAGAGAGAGAGATAAACAAATATAGTACAGTGATCTATATAGTACAGTGTAGATTATAAATCATACGTGTATTTATTTTTCAGGCAAAGTGTTTTGGAACGAGATTTCCATCGAAACTTTCAAGCAACTTGGGTTCATTATATATCAACAGCTGTTGCGGAATCCTGTTACTCAGGTGGCTGGAATCAACGCAATTTATGATTTTTCTAACACATGAATCCGACATCTTAGGCACTGCACACTTCCGAATTTACTTCTTCTCTATCACGTGGCTTTTGTAAGTATGATTACTTACATTTATATACAGAGGATTATAATTAAAATTCCATATTCAAAATGCTTGAAAAAAAAATTCACAGCTCCAACAAACTTTAAATTTGAACTGAATATACTTAAAGAAGTGTAAAAGGTAAGGTATAAGAAAAAGAAAATCATTGGTGTTTTCATTGTTCTTTTTTATGCATTTTGTCTATCAAGGACATATAAAAACCGATTTTTACCGTCCAATGCGGTACAGACTTGCCGAGGTAGAAAGACTTTTCTTTAACAGTACAGCAACACTTAAAATTCTTCGAAGTCATTTCTTCCTTTTAAAAAACTAAAACGTTTACTCACCTTGAACAGCATAGTTGATTTAATCCCGCGTCACTCGCGCGAAAAAGATAACCTTAAGTTCTTGCGAAGGGTATCTCACACCCAGAGGAGTTTACATTTTGTTTTTATTGTAAAATTTTTATACTAAAGTGAAAAAGGAAGAAAAGTGGGAATTACAATATGTTTATTACATTTTTCATACGTAAATTTAGTTTTTTCTGTTCTCTTTATAAGGACATTCATTCCATTGTTTATACACTCCTTTAGTGTCGTCATGACTGAGTGCGATGTTTTCACTGGATTTTAATTTTTTTTAATCTGCATCTTTTTAAAACTAAATATGTAGCAGCACACTTTTTTTTTCTTTTTTTAAATCCAAAAACTTTGGAATTTCTTTTTTATTTTTTCTTAGTGTTCCAGCAATAGTTTTTTTTTTTCAAAATTTCATTTGAAAGGGGATAAGATGTGTACCAGTTGTCTCCTTTAAAATTACGTTCTTCCCAAATGTTTCTGCGTCTCTACATATAAAACATTTATTTTCAACAGTTTCTCCCTCTTCTAAATCGGGATCGATTTCGGTGGAGGAATCATACTTGATGTTATACATTTCATCATTTGATTCTTCCTCATCATCAGCGCGAAGAGAATTTCTTCATCGGAAAATACTGTTGCACTATATCTATTAAATATTGTATCTATTAAATTGCTTAATTATGACATTTTTTCATCATAACTACAATAATACACCATAGCATAAGGAATATTTAAAACGTTCTCATGCATTCAGAACTCTAACGGCAATTCACGCGCAGGATATGACATACCCCAAGAGGAGATATCCAAAAATATATATTTAGAATTCACCTACAAGCTAAGACCCCTCAATGGATATGACAAAATCAGCTACACACTAGAAACTATCCATATCTAAAAAAGACTTAGAAGGAGCTTTGTAAAAAGTTAGATGTTTGACACACCCTGTGCGAGAGCTACCGGATTAATGTGTAATTCAGGCCAAAAACGTGGTAATTCGATTCTAAATGTCACTTATAGCCGAAACTTTTCGTTATGCTACTTAAAGCGATATGTGTTGTATTTTGTATTTCGATGTGTAATGCCTTTATATATCTTACTCTAAATAGGATTTAATGTTCGTTAAAATTGTAACATTCAATAGTAATGCCGTCGTCCTTACGTTATAATGGTGATTCAAAGTAAAGGCGAAATCTTGGCGATAGAGCCAAGTTGGCATCATTTTTGGCGACCAATTTGGTGACTTTGGCGACTATGCTGGCGACCATTTTTGGCGAATTCAAGACCCTCTGGATTCTTCTAGAAATAAGTGGATAAATCCACTAATTTCAAGACCTATGACGCAAGTGGGTCTTTTTCGAATTATCCGCGAGGAATATAATTAGAGAAGATGCTCGCCGAAAGTCAGTCAGTCTGGTTTTGACTAGCGATTGGTTAGTATTGCTCTGATTGTTGAAGCGATTACTGTTCAACGAGCAATAATTTGAATAATCTTTTATACGTGTTTCTTTAGACACTGATAATTGTGTCTGAGTGCTGTTGAAGGTGTGAAGACCTTCTGAGATTTATTCAGCGAATATTGCTGCTGAATCCTGTATTTCAAAGATTGGATTTTCGTCAATAAATTCTCATCGTTCTTAAAGAACTAACTGCCTTATTCTTTGCGACTGACTGGCATAAAATCCATCCTCGAACGACGGATCTACGTAACATTTTTGGTTGTATACTAAGCTTTGGAATTTTTTTATACCATACCGTTTCACCTCTATTCAAGAATATTTAGATCTCATTTTAAGTCCTTCTTATATATACAAGTGATTTTTTATACAGCATTTTAAAAGTGAAATTTTAATTATAAGTACCTTGTACTTTATTTAGGCAACACATTAAAATTTTATTAAGCACGCACAATTTCCGCATAACATGGTCTTACAAAAATTCTACCATTTTCCTTTAATTCACATCAAGGTATTTTTTATCGAACTGTTTTAGTAACCATAAAAGCAGAGTAAAATTTAGATTTATGTGCGAAGAACTATCTCTAAATCCCATGATCTGGTTATGGAATGAAATTCTAAAATAGTACTTTTTTGAAACGCGTTGACTACAAGATGTTATTTCCATGATTTTTCAAGAATTACAATTCAAAATTAGTAGCAGAAATATATTCAGTATAGAGCTCTGTACATTTCATAAAGAAAGCTAAAAAAACATTTTATATTATATTATAGCTTCAGCAGCTACATATTAGTAGCACCTATTTCCTATGCCGGATTTATTTTGTTACATATTTTCCTTTTTCCCAATGCTTCAAAAACTAATTGAACCATAAAATATTAATGTACTTAAGGTATCCGACTACGTTCAGAACCGTGATTTTAAAAAAGCGCATAAATGGATAATTTTCATGAAATTTAGTGTCACTTTGATTAGAATACATGTATAAAATTTTTGCAAGGACATTATGACAAAACCAATTATTTAAATACAATATTTCGGCGAAAACTTAACTTAGAATAACCTTTTTTTCAAAACGCGCTCACCTTTTATAAAAAATATTTCTATAATAATAATAATATTTCGTGTGTGCTTATATAAAGTAAATACTTCTCCAGTGAGTCTGAGCTAGGATTTTGAAAAAATTCGCATTATTTTCAGATTTACCACAAATTGAAATAATCATCGGATTTTTTAATTAAAATTTCTCCTCTCTGTTGTAGATATATCCACTTCTAAGTTATACATTTCAAAAATTCTAGTTCAGCCTCTGTACAGATGTCTGAGCTATATACAAGCAAAATATTACTATATAATAGAAGCATTTTTCATAAAAGGAGAACGTTTTGAAAATGTATCATTCTATGTTCATTTTTTTGTCAAAATATTGTACTTAAATAATTTTTTATTATAATAATATTCTTAAAACAATTTTATGTACGTTTTCTAATCTGAGTGACACTATACATATCATAAATATTATCCATTTATACTCTTTTAAAAAATCACGGTTCCGAACGTTGTTGGATATCATAAGGAGATTAACATTGTAAAACGGAAGTTCGAATTTGTACAGTTAATGACTAATGTTATCTAAATAAATCAATAACGTGAATATATTCAGAAAATATTCCCCTAATGACTTAAAAAATTCGAATGTATTCCCTAAATTGGTTACATTATAGTACCCTTGTTAAACTATTCACGTCTATGTATATCTCTGCTACAATATTCTTGCCTGTATACAGTGTGTCCCCGGATGCCGTGTGCAAACTTGGAGGAGAATTATAGGACATAGTGATGAGTCATTATTACATAGGAAAGCTTATGTTAAAAACGTAAAATTAATGAGATAAATAGACACACTGACAGTAAGACCACAATGCAGAATGTAATGTAAAAGGATTAATTACAAACTCTAAAAACATAAATAAATTAAAAGTATGACACTAAAGCCAGGGTGGGCATTACGTCAATTATGATCAACTGGTGGACCACCAAGATAGTTGGGGTGATCGCCTGAAAGTTAGGTGTCATTAATTGTACACCAAAATTTTCAAGATTGGCTGACAGTATGCAGATTGAGTATTCTGCTGACCATAACAATGATAACTAATTTTAGATGAAAACTTTTTTATTTTTATTTTACTTTGAATTGTATGATAATAAACGTATTACTTGATATTATTATTTTTGTAGCTATTATTATAATGTTTATATCTTGCGTTTTGCTTTAAACGTCGTTTTAAAGTGTTAGCTTTTTTTTATTTTAGTTCTGTAGGTAAGTACACATATTTCGCACGTATTATTTAGTTATAATAAATATTGTAGATCACCTTTTCCTTACTTCACGACACCTACGATAGTGGGCAGAGGTGCACACAAGAATTTTTCGAAAGGGAGGGGGGAAGCGAGGTAGAAAAGTGTACCATTCTCGTATCATAATCGAATATTCAGCCAAACATAATTTTTTTTTATGTGTAACATCTTTCCTTTCGGTTGATGGATATTTGTTTGAGTAATTTCGTGAAAAGGGATGGATGTGTGTAACAGGATGTGACGCAAGCACGCTCTAATTGATTTGATCAATGAGAGTGCATGGCTGTGTCTTTTCGCTACCCTCGCATGGGGGTTCAACTCTAGTAGCCATGAAGCACTCGAGCGCTTGACTCTGAAACCGTTAGTCATGATATTTGGGGACATAAGTAAAGCAGAATGCTTATTTGAAATGGACAAACAGTGATTTCGGTGGTCGTATACATTTTTTCGAATCAAACGGTTAAAAAAAATTAATGATTTCCTGCATTTTGTACTTTTACCATATAAAGAAGGTGGTTCTGCTCTTTTAAAAAAACTATCATTCGCTTCCTTTGGTTTTGAGTGGTGATTTTAACTTTAACTTCAGTTTGCCAAAAGCTGAGCCGCTCATAGCTTTTATGAATGATGAATTCAATCTCGAAATGAACAGAAATCAAAATGTTTCGACTGCTAACAGTGGTACTGCTTATTGACGTTGTTTTTCAACGTTTTTTAAATACTTTGAAATCACAAGTATATGTGTCATATTTTAGTTATCATAAGTCTTATTGTCTCCGCTCTTCCCCAAGTTGAACACGAATAATTATTTTTGATAAAATATTACATTACTCTTTTTGTTAATTAAATACAATTTTCATTAAAGATATAATTAATCGATAGAAAATTATTTCCAATCACACCCGACACTCTCATATTTTTTTCAGGAAAAAAGTTACTATTGCGTATTTACCAAGATAACAGGTCAGATGTTACACATCATATGCAACTACTGTAAAACTCGTTTTTTTTTTTTTTTCGATTTTGCAGATTATCGGAAAAAAAAACTGTACAAAATAAATTACTCAATAAATAATTAGCATTAATTAATAAAATTCTTAATAACAAATATGTAATCAAATTTTACGTACTATATACATGGGGCTGTAATCAATCGAGAGAAAAAAATCAAGTGCTATGGGGAAGTGAGCGGATACATGAACCCACCTCTACCTTGTGTTTGTCACCGACACAGAGTGGACCGCAACGGCATGAAAAATTAGAAGTAACCCGTACCCTGGAAAAGTCTGCTTACCCCTGCATTAAAACATCCCAGAAGGTGTTTGAAATTGCTGCCAAAGGTATTCGTGGTATATTTAACTTATAGTTTCATGGATAAATGGATATAAACAAATTGATTGAGTTCATAATCCAATTGTGTACGAATACATCTGTGTACGAATTGAATTTGAATAAAGAGAAAAACACAATTTCTAATTCTAATAATCAACATTTGCCATTGGCATCCTTAGCTTGACGTGCTGGAGGGGCTTGAGTACTCTGACAACCCTGGGAGCTATGCTGGCGGTAGTCAAGGTCAACTACCGGTAGGGTCTCCCATGCCGAACAGGTCCTCGTAGGGTAGGAGTCAGACCAAATGGGATACCACCTAGAACTAAGTCTGTCCTCTACCTACCTTTAGGTTCTCTAGTCCAGTGACTAACAGAGGCTGCAATTTTTCCCCATCCATGAACGACTTTCCACATCCCATCAAATTTATCTGCAGTGGCTTCCCTCTCAAATAGATCTAAAGGGAAATGAGATTGCAGACACTTTGGCCAAGGCTGGAGCTTGCGAGGTACAGAGCCGTCAGCACCCGTCATCTTTTTGGAAATTTTCTCTAGAACTAAACTACAGAATAAGACCGCTTGGATTGTCCCCCCAGAGCACCATTGGTATCATTGTTCTTGTCCTAGAGATTCTTTGGCTCACGGTTTTAAAAGACAGGATCAAGCCCTTCTAGCCTGTTTTCGATGTGTCCATCTTAAAACAATGAAATTTTCCGAAGGATGCAAGAGCTTCGAAATGTTCACGAACTGTTCTTTTGAGCCGGCCTCGCCTGCTCACATCCTCGAATGCCTAGCGCTCCCCAAGCAGGATTTAGCTGACGATTCCTTGCTGGAGTTGAGTTGAGTTTGGTGTTGTGGCTGTACTGCGCCAAACATTCATAGGTCTGTGGTCTGGACGGGAAAAGAAGAAAAGAAGAAATTGGATGACAAGATGGAGGATCAAAAATAGAGAAGGATCTCTGGGGTACCCCGGGATCGTGACACCCGTGTTTACCAAAGATAGTTAACTCCTTGGGAAAAGGAAAAGATCACTAGGGTATCTCGGGATTGTGACACCCGTACCCACCTAAAGAAGGTGAGCCCCCTGAAAGGAATCCCTTGCTGGAGTTGGATTTTTTGAGTGTACGAAGTAATGGACCTGGTCTAGCACTGCTGACCAATGGGAGCGTGCAACAACAACAACAGATTTAATTTCAAAACATTCGGAAGAGTCATTTCGATTCATTCATTCATTTTTGATTTAAACCAGAGGCTATATTATAGCCAAAAAAAAATACCTTTAAAAATTTTGTTACAATTTTCCACATCTCTTTAGGGAAATTCCAATGTTCAGCATTAACAGTTATATAAATTAAATAAGGATGGAGATTTTTAAATGTAGATGGCAGAATGTCGCATCATCATTTTTAGCAATATCATCATTAGCATCATTTTTAACTAATATAAGCGAAATTATCTCAAATTTCGCATTAAATGTATTTGAATTTAACTTTTTTATAATTATTCACACAATAAACATTTTGTTGTTTTTGTCGTGGATACTATTTTATTTGTTTAACATTGGAAATTATAACCATAAACAATTTTATATACATATATATAATGAATTATACATTATTAAAATTCTCTTAAACTTATTTTATTGTTTGTGTGCCACCAAATTTTGAAATTTCTTAAAGTGTAACTGTACAATAACAAAAAAAAATGTTGAGAACTTCTGAATTAGACCTACATACTTGAAATTTAGCAAGTGTTTCTTTCAGGGAGCAGATAAACACTAACGATTTTAGCGAAAATTGAACCTAGTGGGCTTGCCAATGCTTAAAGAGCGTTATAGATGAATAAAAAGTTCACTCGCTAAAAAAAGTATTTTGCATTTTTCTATGTATTATTTTTTGCCGGGTTTTGCTCTCCTTACACAATTCAGCTGTTACCTCAATAATAATTTTTTTTTTAAATTACCCTTGTACGGGTACTTTAGGTATTAGTAAATATATGATTGAGATTACGACCGCGTTTCTCAAAATTGGGGGGGGGGGGGGAGGGATAAAACTACGAGGGGGGCCCGAGCATTTTGAAAAGTCGTAAGCAAACGATTATCTTAATGTTTTTTTAGTTTACTGACATCAAACAAACAAAATACATTCTGACATAAATAAAATGCACATTTACACTGATATAATATACCTATAAATGTACTGCACAATGTGTTTCATAATTAATTTAACAATACTATAAGAACAAGTTTAATAATTACTGACCCCTTGGGCTTTTCATATATAAAATTATATACAAAAATTAACTCTTATCTTGATAAATTGTACAGTTTATAAATAATTCCTATAATGCCGATATAAAGTTACGCGATTTGCTCCCCAATGCCTCTGTTTTTTTTTACGTAGGCACGCGTATATGAAGTACTGGATGGAGGAGGGGATAAAAAGGAATAAATAAACAAATCCTGTGAAATAAGTAAATCCTTCGCAAACAATGTCAAGGTCCTTTTATTGCATTCTAAAGCATTTGGAATAATTTTACGGATAGCAGTGCACAGAAAAGATCGTATTTTGGAAAGACGTATATATACGTCAAAGGAAATTAATGCTTTGAGTGAGCAAGACGTTTATATACGGCGGTGACACTAAAGAGATTAAAATCGTATTGTAGCTTTAGCAACAAAATGTAGTATTATTGAATCCAATATCTTGTTATTGTATTGTAAGGAGGGGGAGGCGATGAAAATTTTATTGAATATTGGGTCGTGAATATTGAGACTTTGAGAAGCACCCGATTACGATAAAGCGGAAGATTGTTCTATTGATATGATAGCATTTTTAAAAATATATATATTAAATACTTTTTATTTTTCATGGACAGGACTGCTTGCCAGCAAGATATTTAGAAATTCATTGCATCAATGGAAATATCATACTTTCGACAATGTTGACACTTTTTAAGCCTTTTATGTCTGAAGTAATCAGAAAAATGGTAAGTAGATTTTCATAAATTTTAGTATTTTCATGCCATACATCAGTTTTTGGAATTTTACTAAACACATTTTAAAATTAAATTCAAATACACGTTGTTCAATAATTTTAAACTAAAAAAAAAATTAAAATCTTTGATTTTGTTTAAGAAAAATTTATATTTTAACAATACACAAACCTCTTAAAATCTTGCATAATCATATGATAGAAACTAATGAATTTAATTCATATTTTTTTAGAAATTTTGCGAAGAATGTATTCAAATGGTTTGAATGTATTATTTTATTTTTCTAGCCTTTTGAGCATTCTTAGAATTAAATGCCACTTGTGACTGTCTTATAAAGCTCAATACATTCTAACACATTTCAGACGAAAGAAACATACATAAGAAAGAAGGAAGTATCATGTTATTTCACATTAAGATATAAAGGTACTTAAGTATTATCGCAATCTATTGAGGATATTATATGGAACAAAACACATGATTATCAATTTATGCATGCAAAATTGGGGTTGCCAAGTTAGGGAGTTATCTTGAAAGTTGGCGATTGTTGAGGTAATACTGTTACTTTGATCGGGGGCTCGAGGATTTTATGCAGATCAGTCGCAAAAAACAAGACAGTTCTTTAAGAGAGAGGAAAATTTATTGTAGAAAATCGAATCCTTTTTAAATACTGCATTCAGCAGCAATATTCACAAAATAAATCTCAGAAGGTCTTCACACCTTCAACAGAACTCAGACACAATTATCGGTGTCTAAAATACACGAATATAAAAAATTATTTACAACCAATCACTCGTTCAACAGCTGAAATAATCACTAAACGCTTCAACAATCAGAGCAATACTAACTGATCGCTAGTCAAAACCAGACTGACTCACTTACGGCGAGATCTTTCTCTATCTATATCCCTCGCGGATAACTCGAGAAAAACACACCTGCCTCATAGGTCTTGAAATTAGACAATTTCTCTACTAATTTCTAGAAGAATTTAGAGAGTTCAAAACTCGCCAAAAGTGATTGCCAACATGATCACCAAGCCGCAAAAAATGGTCGCCAAATTGGTCGCCAAATATGACGTGAACTTGGCTCTATCACCAAGATTTCGACAAGTTCCCATTGAATCACCATTATAACGTAAGTGATGGCATTTGCGTGTGAATATTACAACTTTAAAGTAAATTAAATTTAATTTAGAGTAAGATAAAGGCATTACACATCCAAATAAAATTTATTTACAGCATTTTACACAAAATTAGCAGCAATACGAAAGTACCAATATAAGAAAGATGATACTTTTATTCATTTTTCTGTACTAAAATTCATTTAATGTCAAATGAATTAGGAACTTTATGTCTTGAAAGAAACATTTTTGTTTTTATCTTGAATATCTCTATTTTTTAAGAAGACATCGTAAATATATGCATAGTAATCATGCATATAATTTGTACTGAGGCTGTGTTTCATCTCTGAAAAATATATGTATCAAAAGATTGTGCCTCTTAATCTTAAGCCTTTAGTTAATAATGTAAAGAGGAAATATCAGAGGAAAAAATATTGTTAATGATAACAATTGCCTTGGAATAGTGCAGTGGTTTTCAAATTTTTTTTACCGGAAGAGTCTTAAAAACTATAAAGTGTTTCCTGTGAACCCCGTTTTCTATTTTTTAGAATATATCTTAAGATAATATTTATAGTAGTTCAACATGTTACGCTACTTTAATTAAAAACAACTTAAAAAATTATTGTATTTTCTTATTTAAATTTTTGACGTGATATAATTTACTTATTAATAGCTCCTACTTCGGATGCCAACTACCATTGCATCCTATTTAATAATAGGGATATGAGTTTGCCTTTTTCTTACACAAACTGTCAAAGTGTAGGTATATTGAAAGTATCCGCTGTCGCATTCCATATTCTGCATTTAATACGTTTTTATAATTTGTTTTTTGTAGCCACTCTCATTAAAAAGTATTTTTCCTTTAAGTATATAATTCTCTGAATGGTATTAAAATATTTATAGTTGAGTGCGACATCATGTATGTTTTGCATGAATTTACACTTTAAAATTTAAGAGCTATTCTTACTTAAACTTAAATTTTAGCCTCAAATCTGTTAATATATTGGTAAGTGGTTCCATCTCCTTCATAATAGATGTTTTTTTCCCACCAATCTAAAAAGGTATACTTTCCATTATAAATGTATTTAGATATGCAAAACCTTGAAGTAACGGGTAACAAATTAATTCGTGGAACTTGAGATAGCTAACCATAGAATATATCCATTCCATATTGCATATAACGAAAAAAAAAACTTTTATATTCTTTAACAAAATAACAATAACAAAAAATTAGAAAAGTATTACAAAATAAAGTTAAAATTTTCAGTTTTAATGACTGGGATGAGCTTTAGATATTTGTGGTTGTACAATTTTCATAGAGAACGGGAATCCATTATCACCACACATTTATAATTTTCATTTCGAATTTTTACAGTGATTCATGGGAACCCTGGTAATGCATGTTGGAACAATAGGGTTCGAAGGAACACAGTTTGAAAACCAATGGATTGGTGTATCTGTATGTCATTATGTGTTTTTGGAGAAAAAAATGCAAAACACTTTTTGTAACTGTAAATGTGCTACCTTAGGCCACCCAACTACCTTAGGCCACCATTTTCCACGTGGACTTGCGTATGTGATGTTTTTTGTTTGTTTGTTTTGTTTTTGGAAAGGGAGGGAAGGAATAAATAAGCAAATGTTCTGAAATAAATAAATCATTCGCAAGCACTGTCAAAGGTCCTTTCATTACTTTTCAAAGTGTTCGGAACAATTTAATGAATTGCAGTGTACAAAAAATATCATACTTCAGAATGATGTATATATACGTCTGAGGTAAAAAACGCTTTGTCTGAGCGAGTCGTTTATATACGCCGGCGGCAAGAAATTAAAGTCATATTGTAGCTTTAACGTCAAAGTATTGTTTTGTTTAATTAAATGCATTGTTATGGGATAGGGGGGGGGTACGATGAAAATTATAATTGATTATTGGGCTGCAAATACTGAATGCAATGTAATAATATCTATATTTCAATTACAGACATTAAATCTTTCATAATCTAAAGTATCTTTTTTTTTCGGTTTAACATATCTAAAAATACATTTTGATATATATATAAATTTGTATTTAAACCTATCAATTCAATATCAATGACATTTGAACAATGTAATTCATCGTTTCAGATTACTAACATATATTTTTTGTATGTTACAGTTGTATATCCATTCATCTCCAGAAGAACTACTGAACTATTTCCCTCCAGAAGTTTTACCAACTAAATATGGAGGAACTCTTTCTGGTTATTACATGGCTGACTGGCTGAAAAAGGTTAATGAACAACACGAGGGTTTTACAGTTAAAGGTCAAAAAAATATATTTCTATAGTTTCTACTCCATTCATCTATATATCATTAGAATACAAAATATGCACAATAAATGAGACTAAAGAGCAGGTTTTTTTTTATTTGTGGCATCTTTCAAAAGGCATGTATTTTGATTCTTTGTTTTTCCCATCTATGTCTCTTGTAAATACATTCTTTATTCTGTATTTTTAAGTATTATGTTTTTAAAAAAAATTGCGTTTGAGTGTACTACTTTTAGAAAAATTTGTATTACTTAATGCTATTGTAATTATTTTAAAGGGCTGTTAATATTGTCAAGAATTCATATAATTAGAAATGAAACAATGAAAGAAGAAGATGTAATAAAACAGATTTTTAAGATGTGTTTTTTTACTTATTAGTCTTTGTGAGGTTATTTTCCAAACTATTCTCGAACATATGCAATCCTTAAATATATCCCGAAAGAATTGTATCAGTACGATTCATAGTTCACGAGAAAAGTGCGAAAAACAAAATAGGACGTTATAATCGCATTAAAGGCAGTATATGCAAATATAGCGAAATACGTTAAATTGAAAAAGCTTAACCCGAGATCACTCGCGCGGGGTGTTCTGTACACCCCAGCAATAAGAAATTCCACCCAGGACTCTAAAAATGTGTTTGAGTTAATGTGTTTGTTGTGTATTCATGTGTTTGAGTTAAAACAGAGATTCTTTTTTTATAATTTTTAAAAACAGAGTTCTCTTTAAATTAGACATCAAATTAACTTTTTAAATTAGTCAAATACATTTTCTTTGTGAATTTTTATAACAAAAATATGTGTAAGGAATTCTGTAATATCCTGTAATGATGATGTTCAAAGGGAAGTAAAAATACTAAAACTTATAGACATAAATTTTTGGTATTTTAAACGAAAGAAAAGGTGTGAATCGTTGACAACACGTGTTGATGAAGTAAAGAAAGATTAATTAAAAAAACTTCTAAATAAATCTAGAATTTTTAATTTACAATTTAAAACCTCAGGAATGATTTAAAATAATCCAATTAATTATGGTATGACCTTATATTACATTAAAAAAATATTATTTTATAAATCATAGATGAAAATATCTTTATTTGCGATTTTCTCAAAATGCATTTTTTGGTGATTCCGGTACACTTTTCTCAAAATCTACTTTACCTATTTTAGTGATATTTTGCATATTATAAGATCCACAAATTTTCAACAAAAGTGAATGAATTTTTTTTCAAATAAACATTCGCAAATTTTAGATATAGCACAATTTCTGCGTAAAATTTAAGAGTCACTAAAATAAATCACTAAATTTAAAAAAAAAAATTTGATTTTTATAAATTTATTTTTTAAAACTCCATTTCATTTATTTTATGGATTGTTAAGTTTGCAAAAACTCTGTAAAATTTTATAGCTATATATGCAGTGTTTTGTGTGCAAAGTGTAGATAAATATAAGAACATGCCTATAAATTAAAAAAACTAGTTGTTGATTGTTTAATGCTGATACAAATTTTTTTGTAATTTAAAATGGAATTTTTTTTACGTCACCAGGTGCATAAATGTTCAGATAATTCAACGTAAAAATTTACATCCATTGCTGTTATTTTAAGTAAGTGAGAAGTATTTAAATTTAGTCTAAAAATTTCATTTTTTCTTCTCGCAGACATCCCATTTAACTTAAGGATTAAATTCCAGTCATGCGTCGGAGCAGACACACAGGGGCCGCCGCCCGAAAAAAAAACTTTCGCCTTCTAGCTTTTTTGAAACTCTTTTCAGATTATACGTTTAATTTGTTTCTAAATTTTGTTTGCGTTGTCATAAACATTGAGAAAATACTTTGCAATGCACCCGATTCGAGTTGCCCCACTTCTACATTATCCTTGCGACCTAGATCTATGGGAAGGAACGAAGAAGGAGCCATATTGTTTATCTTAATATCTCTTTATTAAGAATATTAACTTAAACACTATACAATAATAATAATATTCAATTCAAGTGAATCTGGAGTGAAGAGACACACTATTCGTATTACCAAATAATCACGTAACTGACTAATATACCTAACTCTACTGACTGTTTCTAACTTCTGTAACTACACAGTTCGTAATAACTTGATTTAACAGTCTTATCGCTATATCTTGGATAAACAGCAATTCGCTTGATTCTAACTGACGTTGTTTTTATCCTTGTGGAATAGTATCCACCTTTAACTTGATTGCACAGGTACGGATAGCTTAAATCTTGAACTCGGGATTTCCTCTCACTTTAACTTAAACACTTGTAAAACATAGACCTCGTATATTCATTTATCATAGCCAACTCGCGTACGCTAAACTTCTACTATTTATAAGATTTCTAATTTGAATATTTAAGCTTCTCTTCTCGAGTTGGTTGGAAGGAATTGCCATTCTGGCCCCAAAAAAACCCAAGAGGAAAATCAGTTGAAATCGCGATGAGCCCGTCACAACTTTATTTAGGTACATTGGTCTGATTGACAGTATACAATATTTATAATAAGTCAGTGTGCCAGTCATAATTCTAATTTCTTCCACAGTGTATCACTTACAATGAATCCCGAAATCACATATGTCAAAAAGCAAAAATGCAAAGGACATTACTTAAAAGTTCGGATTTCCGCTTTCTCAATTTTTAAGTATATCCCATTGGACAACAATTTTGCATTGGGAAACACGGCTTTAGATAATTCTTTATACTGCCAACTCTATAGAGAATGTATTTTTTACAAAAACATTTATATATATATTTCAAATTTATTTTAACTCGCAGAATTGCTGTTTTAATTCCTAAACTTCGAGCATTCCGTGGAAAACAGTTTAAAGCCTGCTAATTTTGAGTATTTCATAGAAGCTGTTTCTCTCTCCACAGATGCCAAACGGTTTTGTAATTATAATCATTTACATTTTGAAGTGATAGCATCTATTGGCGCAATTTGCTGGAAAGTGAACTTGAATGAACGTCACGCTCATTCGGCTTTTTTCACCTGTATTCGGTAAACTTGTTCCGACAAGATTGTCCACCCCTAAAAAGAAATCACATGACTAAAAGAGGGACGTCCTACCCGGGATTTTTTAGTACTCAGTCTTCCTTCTTGTATGCTAATTTAATTAGTTCATCTTCCCACGTATATTTATTATTCAAGATATACCAGTAGGAATAACTATAAAGAAAGGTATGATATTTATATTGTTGTATAAGTTTTTTCTTGTGTCATTATTGAGTTTCTTACTTTTTAGTTTTGAAGGAATGATATAATTAATTGATGCATT
Source organism: Trichonephila inaurata madagascariensis (assembly GCA_019973955.1). Classification (NCBI taxonomy): domain Eukaryota; kingdom Metazoa; phylum Arthropoda; class Arachnida; order Araneae; family Nephilidae; genus Trichonephila; species Trichonephila inaurata. The sequence continues at coordinate 28,986 of BMAV01000829.1, forward strand.
TATACCAACATCCCTAAAAATGTATAAATTTAAGAAATTTTGTTTTACATGAGAAATTAGTGTTCAAATGAGAAATTAGTGTTTGGTTTATTTTGTCAATTCTTAATTAACTTAAAAATGTTATTAATTATTTGACCCAAAGCTGCACACATTTTATACTAATGCATCGTTATTGTTGTGTGCCCAACTGGTCATCTAATAAACTTGGCAACCATACGTTTCGGTTTTTTGTTTCCCAAAAGATGAACAGTTGATGCAAACTTCAAAAGGAATCCCTAGGAAATTTAAAAATAAATGAGATGATATTTCAATAGAAGAGTATAAAATTTAAAGCACATAGCGGCTTATTGCATTTATTATATAAAATTCGAATGCTACGATTACAAGTATAGATTTGTTGTAGATAAAAAAAATCAATTTCGATTTAAAAAAATGTAGAAGGGGCAAAAAATATTTGAGACTTCTGGATAGAAGAGGTTTAAAAATTTTCACAGATATTGTTATGAAAATCAATTCATTGCAATATTTTATTTTTAATTTGTATATCAAAAAAAATTCGAGTTGAAATATCTTAAAGTTGATTGCCAATTATCTTGTTTTACAAGCATAACAAAAGCATATCTGGAATTCCAGGAAATGGGGAATGTCTTGCATTCGCTTAATTCATCTTCTGTAAATTAAAACACACCTGCATTTTCAATTTTTTTAAAAAAAATATTCATTACATTTGGCAATATATGCTTAAATAATTATTCAAAATAGAGCAATGAA
>BMAV01000829.1:30156-54105 GCA_019973955.1 Trichonephila inaurata madagascariensis
CCCCCCCCCCTCTCACCTCTTTTAAGGAAAATAAATGGCCGTATTCTTTCTACTAAATCATTTGGGCTTATTGAGTCATGTATCGGAGAAATGTGTGCAGCGAAATGTAGAGCAGAAAATGGGCAAATAATTCTAATGGTTACTATTTATATTTCTTTCAATCAAAGTGTAAAGAAAAGTATCGAATTCATTCACAAAAGTTTAGTTGCCCACACTGTGTGTGAAGCCGGATCAACTTTTCTAAACAAATTGCCTATTATTTTAAGTGGGGATTTTAATGTAAATTTTTCAAAAGACAATTCAAAGACTAGTAGATTTTTTAAAATCAAAATTCAATTTAATTATGCCAACTGATCTAATTGAAAGCACGACAAAGTATGGGACACCGCTTGATAGAGGTTTTTTTATGTATTTAAATAATTTTGTGAATGTAAATTATTTATAACCTATTTCAGCTACCATAAACCTATTGTTTCCTTCTTAGAATACAATTAATTGAGAAATATGTATATTTCGCAAAAAATATTACTTTATGAGTACAGACATATGATTAAATAATTTTATATGACAATACTAATATCCCCCCCCCTTGTTTTTTATTCACTTAACAAATCACTGAAATAACATTACAAAATTTGAAGTTATCACTTCCATATCGTGTGATCATAAGCACGCACACTCTTATTTTTAAGTCAATATGATTTCTACATTGTTTTACAAATTTAACAAACAAATGGAAATATTATAAATCTTGTTAACATTATTTGACTGTTATAGATTAACTTGATTAAATTCTAGAATACTAATAGGGTTAAATAACTAAACAAGTAAAGAGGAAAACAGCAATTTAAAAGGCTTCCGTACTTTACGAATGATTTAAAAATTGAAAATTTACGAACTTCAGTTAATGTTTTTAAACCTATACCAAATTTAAACCAATTTTAAAAGAAATTTGTAAAAAAAAAAATTAGCGTTGATCTTTTAGGCCTTGAGACATAGTTACCATATTTTTATGCTTTTTTCCTTGTTAATTATTAAAAGAAATATTCATTGTTTTAATCTCGACGGGAAATATGTGAGACTCTAAATGAATGTGTTTAAGTTATTCTTTCTTTCAAGGAAGGAAAAAACAAATAATTTCTTTTTTATGTACGGACAAAATACTATAAGGAAGGTAGTGGATACTTTACCCAGTACTTTTATTTCTTATAATTCCAAATAAGCAAAATAATTATTTTTTTAGTTGAGTATGTTAATATTTAAAGAGGCTTAACATTGCCCCATTTTCATACTTTTGTTACCTTTACATGAAAATGAGCTTAATTACTTTTTTAAAAATTTCTGAGGAAGAAAGAATATATTAATCTCATATTACTGATTTCTGTGTACAGTTATATGAATTTATTTTTATTGGTTAGGCTTCACAAGATAAAGGTTTCATTAAAATATTGATTTTGGCTGACGCGCTGTAATGTTTTGTAAACGGTTTTAACTCCTTAATTGTCTCTTTATTTTCAGGAAAATGGTATTGGAAATGCTTACTATATAAACAAAAAGATTATACAATGTGTTTCAAAATTCATAGTACAAATTTTAAGTGTAGGTGCTAGACATTATAGCAAATATTTATTGTATAGAAATGTATGGGTGCAAGTGACAAGGTGAGGCAAAAACACAAAAACTAAGAAGCGAAATGAAAGACAAAGGTCTTATTGAAAGCGTCTTTGACAAGGGTAGTGTTAACAATAACTGTTCTCTCTCAAAAATTGCATCTATCAGTAGCGATACATGCTTCACAGCGTCGGTTGAGTAATTGGCGTACACATTCAAGGATGCCAGGTACTTCACGCACACGTGAAGAAGCTTCGGATATTCGAGCAACGAGAACTTCATCTGAGTCAAGTGGAGTCGCATAAGTAATATTCCTCTGATATCCACACAAAAAGTAATCTAGAGTCAATAAATCGGGTGATCGGTGTGTCCAAGGGACTGGTTCACCATAACCTCAATAAATCCATCATGCACCAAACGCGACATTCAGGTAAGTACACACATCAGCGATGAAGTGGACTGAAGTCCTATCATGTTGAAGCTACATGTGGTTACGAATAGTGATCGGCACATCCAGCAGCAGTTCTGGTAATACCTGTTCATTTAAAAATAAGATAACACTCACCATGAAGTCGCGTCGGTAGTCGGTAATAAGTATGAGCCAATCAAAAAGTCGTTGACCGTACAAGCCCACTCATTCACACAAAATCGTTGGTGATACACTTGCGGTCGCGTTGTACGTATATTCTCGGTTTCTCTCGTATGGGAAGTGTGTGCATTTAAGAAACCTTTGCGTGTAATGGTCGTCTCATCTGTAAATAGCACGTGATCTATGAAGTCCGGCTGCAGCGCATATAGCTGTACTACCCGCTGGCTGAAGTTCAGGTGGAAAGGATTGTCTGCCGGATTCAAAGCTTGTACCTTTGATAATGGAAGGGGCGTAAGCGATTTTTGTTTAACACTCTGCAAACGGTCTGATGATTCACATTTACGAGATGAGCAACATGTCTTGTATCAGCAACAACGTTTAAGGTGTATTTTTCCAGGCTTGGAGTGAGTACAGCTGTTCGCTGACCAGCATCATGTCTGGTGACGTGGAACGAACCAGTTTTACGAAGTTGACGATGTAACCGCTGAAAAATTCTGTGGTCCGGCATTCGTCGATCGCGAAACTGAGTGTGATACATTCGTAGCGCAGCTCTGCCGTTATCATTCGCATTGACATATATGTAGTGCATGTTTGCATTTCCGACATACGTAAAGTCTCTCATCGTAGACGTCAGCACAATTGTGAATGGTTTTTTCCCCTACTCAGAACCATCATGTTAAAGGGTGGCTAGTCATCAGCTGCCTTAACAAACAACACAGCTAACCACTAACTCAATTTCTATTTTCTTTTATCTCCCCTGCTTGTATCTCTTCACCACGCCATTTGCACCCGTACATACCTATACAATAAATTATTGTTACTATATCCTGTATCTGCCCTGAAAGTTTGTACCATGAATTCAAGACCATCCTGTATAAAAATAATAATAGTGTAAAACAATTGGCCTCAAAATAAAACAACTATCCTCAACTACATTATGAATAGTTTGGTACCAGCGTCGCTTATGAAAAACAGGAAATAAGTTATTTTCCAGGATGTACGGAAATGGATATTTTTGGTCGGTTACTTTTTTAATACTCTGCTTTCCAAAAGTGCGGTAAAGAAATTTTAGCATGAAGGAATTTTACCTCATAAAAAAAATAAGTAGGCGTGTTCATATGAAATATGACGTAGATTAAAGTTTTGCGCTAGGAAGACAAGTGTAATGTTATTCAAGAATACCACTAAGAAAACAAAAACGTTATTTGTAAGGCTACACAGTATCATTTTTTAAACAATGTTTTTGGAGACAGTAACACTAAAAATATGTTTTACATTCAGATTATATTATAATAGGTTAATTTTGAAAGTAAAATGTCAGATTGACAAGGCATTGTCATACAATTTAAAAAATTCAAGAATTTTTTAAATGTTTTCTACGTTTATAAGATGTTCAATCTTTTTAAAATATTTTAGTCATTTTAAATGATTTATAATTATAAGATTATTGTAAACAAAAGTCGGAATTGATTTAAAAATGTGTCCTCTTGTTGACTTGTAGTAATTATTTTTCTAGATAAATCTCGAAAAACACGATTTGTTTTTAAATATTAACTTTAGCAGTTTTTTAAAAAAAAAAAACAATACATCTCAGACCTAATTACACTCCAACTTTTATGGTACATACGCTTGGGAGTAAATACAAAAAATTTTTCAAGGCTCAATCTAGTTTAGAAAAAAAGCCTTAGTGATTAAAAAACACTTATATATCTTTAAAATGAAAAGCACTTGTAAAGCTCTAATTTTTTTTTTGAAATGTTATTTTCCATCTTAAGTTTTACATTAAAACATTACATTTTTTGCACTCTCTCGTTAATTGTTAATAGAAATCTTTATTGTTGTAGTTGTGACGGAAAGCATTCGAGACGCTAAATGTGAACGTGTTTAAATTATTCTTTTCTTCAAGTCAGGAAAAAAATAAATCATTTCTTTTTAACATAAGGACAAAATACCCTAAAGAAGATAACGGATAAAGACCCTTTACTTTTATTTCTTATTATTTCAAATATGCAAAAGAAATTCACCATTTTTAGTTAAGTATATTAATAATTAAAGAGGGTCTCTCTCTCTTAACATGCCACATTTTTCATATTTTTGTTGCTCTCACGGCAAGTTGAGCTTAATTGCTTTTTTTTTTATATTTATTGAGAAAGAAATAATATCAATCCTTTATTACCCATACCTGTACTTCATTACATTAATTGATTTTTATAAGTTGGGCTTCAAAAGTCAGAAAGTCTTATTTAAATATTGACTTTCGCTGACAAGTTATTGGATTTAATAAACGATTTTAACCTCTTAACGTTCAGTTAAATTTTAATAAAACGGGAATAAAAGTGCCTATTTTATATTAAAGAAAATTATTCAAAAATAAGAATAGCTAAAAAAGAGGTAGACTCAAAACAATTCAACTATATTATAAATTGTCTGGTACCAGTAACGGTTGTGAAAAAAAGAAGATTTTTTCCCTGGTGCTCGAAAATAATTGTTTTAGTGCTTTACTTTTGAACTTTCCAGCTCTTAAACATAATGTGATCTTTCAAGAAGGTAAAACTATTTGTGTTCATGGACGGGAGTAAATTGAATGGAAAAGTTGGTCTTGCCTGGGTTACATAAAAAAAAAGAAAAAAAAAAGAGTGTAGTGCTTATTTAAAACTCATTACAAAACTATTATTTCTTTTTATGCGATTTTATTATAGTGAAAGCTGCAATACGTGTTTAAAAAAAATGGTCTTAATGTTATTACGAATGATAAGGTAAATATATAAGCCGGCTGGGTGGCGTAGTTGGTTTGTCACTGGCCTTCTGTACCAAAAATTGTGGGTTCAACCACGGTCCAATTTGTGGATTTTCCTGATACAGAAAATCAACAGCGGCCATGTAGTATGATTATACGGCATTGAAAAGATCCCTTGAGTGTCCGTTTGGCTTGGCTGCTAAAATTAAACGCCTAAGTACAAATTTCGCATCGGCAAAGCTCAGGTGCATTCCTCTGGGGAAGAAACTGGGCGTCAAAATTACTTGCGTTAATTGGTATCTCCTAAATGATTATCTAAAAGAGTATCGGGGTCTTAACACTTAATAGGATTCATCCCAAATAAGTTACAAGTATAATTTGTACATTGAATGAAAGAGTAACTGAAACAATTTTACCTACAAGTTTGCTAATGTTCAATGTGAGCCCCAGTCGTCACACAGAACAAATCAAGTCGATAGGCGAGTTCACCCCAAACTTTTTTCAGTGTGTCTGAGGAAATTCTTGCAACAACTACTTTAATCATATGTCTTTAGTCGAAAAGCTCAGCTGGTTGCTGAGGAACGTACAAACAATCCTTTATCAACCCCCTCAGATAAAAGTCAAATCGGGTGAACGTGAAGGCCACACGATACAAGCTTTATCGGTAGGCTCTTTGTGGTCAATCCATTCGTTGGGTACACTGATATTTGACCAATCGCGTACTGAGATATGCCAGTGAGGCGGTGCACCATCTTGCTACCAAATGAAGTTATCTGGTTCACTTTCTTTTAATTTAGAAAATAGCCATAGTTGTAGAGCATCAAGATAGGCAGAGCCAGCTACAGTTGGCTACCAGTCACAGCCTTGGCTGTCCCGTACTTTTCCCTTTATAAAGACAGCCAGTTGTTTTTAACTGATGAAACTACTTAAGAATGTTATTATCATTTGGAGGTAACCGAACTTAATACGGAACGCTCATTGCACAATAATAGCAGATTCTGCCTTTGCAAACTGGAGAACACAAAACGCTTTTTGTTTGCTAATCGCCATTTTTCTATTAACGTGTTTATCGGTGAGAAAGGAGAAAGAATTCGTGAACGTTTCGAGCACACGTGCACGCATGCCAGTATATAAACAAAACTGTTTCAGTTACTCTTCCATTCGATGTATGAATCACATACCAATATGTTATATGAAATGAATACTATAAAGCGTTAAAACTCCGATATTTTTTTAGAAATAAGCGGTAACTATTTTCCAGACCTCGATCACACACCGTCAGTCAGAGACAAACAGCAACGCAATAAAGTTGTATTTAATCATAAACCAAAACTTTCAACCCTTTATTCAATAGTTGTAAATACGATATTTGTTTAACCCTCACATAAGTTAAAAAATCTGTATCATATACCTAAAATACGTGATTTAAAAACATATGTAATTCTGAAAAACAAGGAAACTATTCATATAAAACAGCGTCGATTAATATTAATATATATAAATATATATATTTGTTTCTATTATTTTATCTTAAAATGTTAAATTCTGATAATAATGTCAATTTCAAAAGAACTCTACATTCCACTTTAAATATTTAACTGGGATATTAAAGACTTCCAGAGATAAAATGAATATTGAAATTATAACATAATATGTACAGCAAATCATGTGTAGTTTAAACTTATAAAACATGACGACATAATCCAGACAGACATTAAAAATAATCCAATGTAATAAATGGAAATATAAAACTAAATGCATATATTTTTTTGTCTGTTGGAATAATGGATATCATGCAGAAGTATAATTTTGACTTGAATTTTCTCTTTGTAATTATATTTGGCATTTTACTTTGCATTGCTAAAAAGAAATGTTGTCTTTACTGCGCAGGATATTTATCTATTTATCTTAGCTTATTTTATAGGTTATTTTGCTTCATATAGACTTAAACTAATCCGGATGATTTAGAGACTAAATTAGATCGATTGCAAAAGCTTCTTATGTAGTTTGAATTGATTTTAATAAATTTCAAAGCATTTTTTTTTTCATATACTGTTTCAAACCTAGAAAATATTTGAAAGCAACGTAATATTTCAATTTCTGTATTCAAATATTATTACCAAAGAAAGATAAAAACACTTAGCATAAACGCACACACACACATGTATATATATATATATAATTCGGAAGATGTGGAAGTGATTTTAATAAATATCTTGCATTTGTTTTTTTCTTTAAAATTTATTCTACTTTTAAATATTATACTTTGAACGTTTTAAATATTTAAAAACATAAGCGCTTGGAATATATTTGCTATTCAAAGTAATGGATAGAAATGTGAAATAAAATAGATAAACATGAAATTTTAAGAACAGTCAATAGTAATGAAAATTTTCAGATTATTGATTTTGAGATTTCATTATTTTTAAAATTTCCAACTCATAAACCTTCCAATGATATAAAAATATTTGATATTTTATAAATTAGAAGTATGCAAAATATGAAACCTTTAAAAAAATAATCAGCTGGCCAGCCACGCCCACTTTGACAAATAAAAAAATCAACACTATTTTTTAAATCAAAGAGGCCTTTTAAAAGCATCAAATGGTTTTATTTATTCATACCCAATTTACAGTACATTAACTGCAAGTATAAATGTTTATCTGTTTTTGGAGGGAAGTTTGCGTACTTTCGTAGAATTAATATAATTAGTTCTAATCACACAAATAATAATAACAAAAGGAAATTCTTCAATTTGAATGTTATTTTTCTTCTTTGAAGAAAAAGGATATGCATTGAAGAAGTTCAACTTTATGTTTACTAAGTAGCCTACATAATCTAAGTTTAAAAAAATGCAATGCAAATTAATACATAAAAATTTAAAAATATAATGCCAATTTAATGCATAAAATTCAAAAAATGCATAAAAAATAGCGAGTGGATTGAATAAAATACTACTTCCCTATTGAAAAAGTTGTAAATGTGCCATGAGATGCCTCGAAATGGATAGTCTAATAAAGACATTATATGCATTTTTTTCACAAAGAAAACAGATTAAATATAAGAAGATAATATTTAAAAAAGAAAAAAAATTGGGTAGAATATTTGATGAGGTACGATTGTTTTCAAAATTTGCTGTTTTCTTAAGATTATATTTTTAAAATTGTGCGCTTAAGAAACGAAATTTTTCTAAATTTACTGTGCATGTGAATCCACAACAAGTTTACTTTATCTATTCTTTATGTATACTTGTGCATACTGAAGTGATATTTCGGAAATATTACAAAAACAATTAGCTAAAGAGCACATGTCGGGACAAAAACTGAACACCTTGAATAAATTCAGTAAAGATAAGTAAAAGTTTGTTTTAAAAAAAAATTAACAATATATTTGACAAATTTCACTTCAGAATAAATATAAATGTTTCTTTATTGCAAAGACAAGTATTTTAACCCGCGGTCACTCGCGCCTGTTTTTCTACCGTCCTTACTCGCGGGGTGTAGAGAACACCCCAAACTCTTAACACGTGTATTTAAATATGAAAATTTTTTTAAGCCAATTATGATATATATTTATGAAGTATAAGATGTTTTTGTATTATACAAACAAAATTGTTAAATTTATTGCATTCAAATGAGACTAGCATTAATTTAAACTAAACCTACAAAATTTTCATTTTGAAGTACACAATTTTATATTTTTTCATAAAACACAAATAAAACATATATACCAGTAATAAATATACTTTACAATTAATGATAAGGATAGTAAAAAGTAGAAAAATAATATTTTAATCATTTTTCAAACATTCAGAGCAGACTGTATTCATATGCTTTAAGCACATATTTTTCTTACATTGAAGACAAAAAAATAATTTTTACATCTTTTACCCTTAGACAAACAGTGCAAAGCCCCTTTTTTTGGTGGATTAATGCCCTTTTTATTATATTCTGTGTCAGTAAAGCTTCTTTTGAGTGTTTTGTTAAGGTTTGGGAGATCCGATCTCTTATCCCACTGTGGCTAAACAAGATCCATTCTAATCTCCTTTAATAATATTGAATGTCTCATTTATTTTCAGGAAGAACCGAATGATAGGCAAAGGAAGCATTAATTCCTGCAGTATTAAGTAGATGATAAAATATTCGCAGTGGCCAAAGGTTACATATTCGCGATACATCATATATACTGCACATTTCATCAGTGGTATTATAAATATTTACAAATATCAAGTTTCATCCCTCCAACTTTGGTTACGAAATTACGCAGTCATCGAATTCATTTAGTTCATCTTGACAATCTGTTGATACAGTATCTAATAGACTACGAAGTCGCTATTTCTCCCTTTCCCATGGAGGTTTTGTCAAAATTTGTGGAAAATGTTTTGAAAAATTTTTTAAAAAATTATATTTTACAATTATTTTATAGAATTTTATTATTTTTATACCACATTTAATGAAATTTTAAATAAAATATTCATGTATATTAATATATATTTGATAAAAAAATGTAAACGGAAAGATTAAAACGTATTCTTCCGTAGATGCTTCGAGTACAAAAACATAACTGAATCACTCGCGGGGTGTTCTCAGCACCCCAAATAAACCTTTGAAGGTCATAACATTCCAACCGTCCTAGCGAGATTGATTACATCAGACCTGAAGGTTCAATGGCGTAAAATGGGCAGCTACAGAAAAAATCGTGGCTCTGCGCATTCTTTTTAGAATTGTAGGAGGCATTTCTTGTTGCTGGGGTGTACAGAACACCCCGCGCGAGTGATCGCGGGTTAAGCTTAAATATTCCAAAGTTTTTCACTAAAAAGTACCTAATTATAACTCAGATGTACAATGCCATTTGCCATTGCAAGAAGCTAGTGAAATACATAAAAATACATTTATATCATGTTTGAAAACATAAAAAACAGTCTTATTTTGTTTGTTTTAGAAATCGTTTGTCCAGTTTAGAGAAACTTTTGAAATTTAAAACTTTTAGAAACTGTGTTGGCATGTGAACATACAAAATCCTGATGAAAACTTTCGAAATTTCGTATAATCATGTATTCCCAAATGCACTCACAAATTCATACCAAAACCATATTGATAGATTTTCCCATTATATTTATAATTCTTTATGGTCAACACTTTCAGGTTTGTATTGCAACAAAGCTAAAAATTCTTGAAAAATTGATACAGAATTTTAGAAAACTGATGTATATGCTACAAAATTTCTCGTTAAACAAAAACTGAAAAATGCTATGTATATATTTTCTGGGCAATTTAAGACTTTTTTGTTTCCTATTTTACTTTAAATAAGTTGAGAAAATAATAATGTTTAGTAAAATAGAACAAATACAAGTTGTAGTTCATTATTTTTGTGATGAAAGGGTTTTTACATTAAAACAGCAATTTTTCTCAAAATGATTGTTTTCAAACTGTGTGTACTTTTTTCTCAGAATCTACTAAATGAATGTACATTCAATTTTTACTGCATGTAAATATATATACATGAGTGAGCCGTTGGGGAATTTCCCAAAATATTTTGGTAGAGAGCAGTTATCGTAAAAAAAAATGGCAATTTCCAAAAAATTCATAATGATACTTTTACGTTGCATGTTTAGAAAAAAAAAGAACTGAACAATATATCTGAAAATTCTTACCTCAGTATAAATATAAAAGTATAATTAATACAAAGATAAAATTTAAAGTTTTTATATTAAACAGTTTCTGAGAAAAATATACATAAAAAGCTCAAGTTAACATTGTCGGTATAGGGGGTACCGATTACTCTTAAAGAGATATATCCAATGCTAATACATTTATTTTTCAGAACATAATATATTCATTTTATATTTTTCAGTTATCGTTATTTTACAGGGTTATTGGCGATGGATCTCGTTAATTTAAACCTTAAACAAGTAGGGTGTTAGCAACCCCTCTCCACAACACCACTCTCCAAACTTCCACACTGTACCAATGTGAGGAATTTCAACCTAGACAGATGCATCGTGCATCAGCTCCTTTCATGATTCAACTGAACTCACCGGTCATGAGTTCGCAATCAGGAGTACCCCAATTCCATGGCGTCTTGTAAAACACCAGACTTCTCATACAAGGTGTGACACAAAAAAACGAGATTAAGTGTGTAGCTCAGTGCTTCTCAAAGTTTCAATACTTGAGACCCAATTTTCAATCATAATTTTCTTCACGCTCCCCTTCATACAATAACAATGTATTGAGTGCAATAACAATGTACTTTGACGCTAAAACTATAATATGCCATCTTAATTATAAACTCCTCAAATTATCAAGAAAAATATTAAATTTTGTATGTTACTTTCAAATAATAGGTATTTTAAGCAAGTTATTTTTAAGTAATAGATATTTTAACTAAATTATATATATACTTTTAAGTAATAAGAAAAGTATTATGTTGCTTTTCTTTTCTAATTTTTAAATTTTGAATTGAAACAGTAAAATAATATAAGTGCCAAGTGTATATTATTTTTACGTCAGAATGTATATTGTGTGTTTTGCTTCCTTTAAGTAAATTTTTATAAATTTTTAAAACATCTTGTATTCACATTTGATACGCTCATGCCCCCTCGTAAAGTCACCACGCCCACCTAGGGAGAGTGCCCCACAGTTTGAGGAACACTGGTATAGCTAGAAAAAAGAGTGGAGTTGACAACGCGATTACATATAGAATTTCAGAATGTTGTCATTTGTATTTAGCAATAACGTTATCAATAAGAATCCAGAAAAAGAAACTTCTTAAAAACGCACAATTTTATCGTTATTTCAAATACACTCTATCAAAATAACTCGGACACTGACATTTCGTGCAAACGTAGCTAATATTATTAGTGCTTCTTCTAACAGTAGTTTTTCGTGATAAATATAAAAAAAAGTTTCTTTTTCAAAAAAAAAAAATGTTTTTTTTTCTAAAAATACTAGAACACGTGAAGATTTGCTGTAGTGTTAACCACTTAACTGCCTATTAAACTTACACAACTGGCTCCCCAGTACCACTGTTCTTCACATATTCACGCGTATGCAGTGTATTGGGGGTAAAAGAAAAGGCAGAAGTAAGCAAATTGTTCTCTAATATAAGTAAATCCTTCACAAGCACTATCAAGTTCATTTTATTGCATTCGAAAACCATCAAAATAGTTTTACTGATAGTAGAGCAAATAAAAGTATCATATACATATACATATCATATACATACATATACGTCCATATACATACATATATATACATACATATACGTTCAGGGAGCTCAATGCACCGGTTGGTCGAGGAAGATATATACGCAGTTAAGGGGCTAATCTACACCTTGAAATATAAAGTAAAATGGTGTAAGATTTCCCTTCGTAATATGTTTAGAAATCCCTTTTTTTATATTTATACTTATTTTGGTATGCTTTTTTTCTTCTGCAGAACCATCTGCTTGAGAGAACCTTGAATGACTTTCAAAAAGTACAAGCTTTGACCTATAAAAAAATATGTAGAGGTGTACGAGAATGGAATGTTGTTTACAGAAAACTACTCGTCAGATGCCATTACTAGCATTTTACGAAAAACAAGCATGTATGGGTCTAAACAGAAGACCGGATGCTCGAATTCGCACATATTTCTAATTTTAAATTCGAAATGTTCACTCTCAGTAATTACGAATATAAAAATAAAAAGATTTTACCTGTACGAAAAAAAATTGCAAAGCATTCAGTAGACAGATGTTGGGCAATGTACGTTTATAACATTACAAGGACAAGACAGAGACTATTACTAAAACATAAAAAGAAGTGTGACTATCACTAAAGCACAGGTGGATATAAACAAGCGATTGATCGTTATCATTATTAATGGCATAATTTTAAGATTTATGAATAATTTTACTTATCTCTCCAAATGGTAGGAGGAAGTTTGATGGCGTGATTAATCTTTGGCTCTAGAGGAAGAGATAGTTTAAGGTTTTTAAAACGGTATTCAGAATCATCAAGATTACACTCAAGTATTAGAATTCATTTTATCCTTATGACGTCAGACATAAGAAACTTCATATATGAACAAGACAGTGTATACATTCACACAGCATATACTGCTAAAAATTAATTCTTTTTCAACACTATTTTTTTTACCTTAATGAGCCAAAAGCTGTGATTTAAAATCTTGTAGAAAATAGCCGGGCATGTAGATAAACCAAGGTGTTTCCTGCGATAATGGACGTTCAAATTCGAGAAATTTTATCTCTCAGAAAAATCAAGTTATTTAATGGTTCGCGTTGTTGTTGTACTTTTATTTTGCTTTCATCATCTTCGTCTAACCCTGTGAACGCGGTGTATCTCCAACAAATTGATTACTGACGATAAATTTTGCAAACCAGTTATGGCTTAGGTGCTTCATCAGTACTTTCGCCATCCACATCGAATAATCATTTCCGTTGTTGAACAATATAAAGTATCCTAAAAGTATGGCTACACTTTCAAAAAGGACATACGTATAAAAAAGTATTTGCACTCACTGCAGTGTTTCTCAAACTGTGGGGTGCGCTTCCCTAGCAGTCGTGATAACTGTACAAGGCGCGAGGGAGCATATTGAAAAGTCGAACACAAAATACTATGTAAGAAAATTAATTTATGAAAAATAAACAAGCACAAAATACATTTTGACGTGATAAAGAGTAAAATACATACTTACACTGACATAATACACTTAAAAATGTAATAGTACTGCACAATATATTTTATAATTAATTTAAAAATACTAATTGAAGAACAAAATTAAAAATTGCCATTAACTCCAGGGGCTTTTGTATAAAAAATAATATCCAAAAATTATTATTTATTATGGTAATTTGTTCGGTTTGTATTTAATCCCTTAACTGCCGGTTAAAAGTTACGCATGTCGCTCCTCAATGCCACCATTTTTAACGTAAGCACGCGTATGTGATGTAAAGGGGGGGAGGGGAAATAAATAAACTAGTAAATCCTTCTAAAACAATCTGTTAAGGTTCTTTTATTGCATTCCAAACCTTCGAAAAAATTTTATGGATAGCAGTAAACAGAAAGGATCGTACATTGGAAAGGCGTATATATACGTACAAGGTAGTTATTGTTTTGGTTAGCTAGACGTTTATATACGTCGGTGGAAGGTAAGAGGTTGAAGTCTTGTTGTAGCTTCAGCATCAAATTATATCATTATTGAATTCAATACTTTATTATTGTGAAAGGGGGGGGCATAATGAAAATTATGACTGAAAATTGGGTCACTAATACTCAGAGTTTAAGAAGCACTGACTTAAGGTTTCTGTCCCATTTTGTTTGTATTTTATTAAAGAAAAATTTGTACTTAATAGGATGCAAACTAGATGGCACAACGTCCATGTTTTCAAACATTCTTGTTTCAAAACGGCTTCACTACAAGAACAAGTCCAAATTGTAAAATGGTATATCGCATTCAAATCTGCAACACATATTCAGTATAAAAATGGCTTTCACAATACACTGGGTTTGGAAGTGATAAAGGCTGTAGATCAGGGATGTCAAACACGCGACCCACGGGCCTGATGTGGCCCTTACTAGCAATTTTGCATCCCGGCCTAACCTTGAGTCAGTTTCGAAAATCACTGCGAACTAAATTTCCCCTTAAAAAGGAAAGATAGTAGTGAGGAAGAGATGTTAAGTATCCACAGGGGTAAACATTATATTTTTCTTCTTTTTTCATGTTTATTACAATGTACAACCTCTAACCATAAGGTTCTGTGAATAGTCATGCAATATTAACGTTGATGAATTATTAACAAAGTTACCTTACTGTCCTTCGAAATAGTCCCCGGCCCACAACTATACAATGCTGATATCTGCTATACTTGTTCTGGAAATTTTGCAAGAAGTCTTCTTTTGGGATGGAGTTCAAGTCTCGTCAAGTTTTATTGAATGTCAGAAATATTATCAAATCTTTTTTTTCCAAAGCGAGTTTCAGTTGTGAGAATAAGAAGTCTAAATGGTTGAGATCTCGCGAGTAGGATTTCCCCATATCCTTTTTTTCCAGGAACTCTTTGATGATATTGGTTTTGTGAGGATGAGCATCGTTACGAACAAAAAACCATGGGCCTTGTTGTGCGTACTGGGTTCGTACTCTATTTATTCCCCACGTTTTTTTCACCCTAAATACTGGAAAACGATTTGTCGCATGGATTCACGGTGAAACTGCTGTTCATCAGCTATCATGCGCACAATTAATCGACGATATTTCGAGATTTATTTCCTCACTTTCTCAATATTTTCGTCGCTGACGAATGTCGTCTGTCTTCCACTACGCGTTTTGTCAGAAACACATTCTTGACCTTCTCGATAACGGGTGAACCACTCGTTCACACACTTCGTGAAAAATGCTTGATCTTCATGAACACGTACCAGCATCGCGTAAGTTTATTTAGTATCTTGTCAAACTTAAAACAAAATTTTAAATGAATCTTTTGTTCCTTCATTTTTCTTGTTCTTAGTTAAGAACCAAAGCACTGAACAAACACTTTGTAAAATAAGTCTTACATGGAACACTAGTGACGCTCAACTGAACAATGGTGAGGACTGATGGCCAACACCTGCCACTACACACGTGCAACGTCTTGTTTCGCAAGTGTTGCCAGATTGGCCGTTTTGACTTCATTCACTGAACTTAATCGTCAGAAATTTTATTATTCAAAATATGACGTTACTATGGCATATTACTACGATACTATGTCATTTTAATATGAAACTATATCAGATAACTATTTTATTATCATATTACTACGATACTATATCATACTACTACGATACTATGTCATATTAATGTGATACTATATCAGATTACTACGATACTATGCCATATTACTACTGTCATATTACGACGGTACTTTGTCATATTACCACGATACTATGTCATATTACTATGACACTATGTCATGTTACTACAATACTATGTCATATTGTTACGACAGTGCTTCTCAAACTTCCAATATTCAATCATAATTTTTATCGCGCCCCCGTTCATACAATAGCAATGTATTTAATTCAATAATACTATACTTTGACGCTAAAACTACAATACGACTTTAGCCTCTTATGGATCACCGACGTATATAAACGTCTCTCTCAGCCAAAGCATCTATTTTCTGGACGTATATATACGTCGTTCCGAAGTGCGATCTTTTTTCGTGCACTGCTATCCTTAAAATTATTCCGAAGCATTTGGAAGGTAAATAAAGGAACTTGAAGCTGTTTGTGAAGGATTTACTTATTTCAGAGTATTTGCTACATATATATATTCCTTTTCATCCCCCCTTCCAAAAAATAACATCAAAATACGCGAGTGTATGAGGAAAACGGTTTCATTGGGAAGCGAATTGCTAACTTTTAATCGGCAGTTAAAAGGAATTAATTATAAACAATACAGATTATCAAGATAAGTGTTAATTTTTGTATATAATTTTATAAATGACAAGCCATGGGGTCAGTGATAATTATCAAACTTGTTCTTAATTTAGTATTGTTTAATTAAGGTAACAGAACACCTTCGAAGAAAGTTTTTTGAATTAACTTGAATTTTGGCTGTAAATGCATATTTTATGACCTAATGGGTCTCTAAAATTAGAAAAATACCCAAGAAAAGTTTTGTTAGAGTACATTTTTACTAGCAAAGGGGTATCTTATAAAAAAAATAAGCAAAAATAAGACTTAACGTAAAACATGATAACGGAAAAGAAAATAAATATATTGACATTTTGTAAATTTAATAATATAGCATAGAACCTTATTTAGGGAATAGGCTCTTATTTTTGTAATATAACTATTACGTAGGAATTTGCTGCGTTTCGAACTTCTATACGTTGAAACTTTCTTTAAAAGCGATTGTAATTTTTAATTAATTGCTATATAAAAAAATTTCTACTAAACACAAAATCTTAAGAAAGGTCTATTCCCTGTATAAGTATTTAAAAAACATACATATAAAGTTTTTATTTCATTCAAGCATAACTTTTTGAGATATTGTGTTTTGCGGTACGAAAAAATGTAAAAAAACTCATTTTGAGAAAACGACAAAAATAACATTAAACTATTCTGATTACAAGAAAAACACTTACTTTCTTATTAAAATGCACCAGATTTATAATTCGCCCAATCTTTTACTTCTAAAACACTATTTTGCTCTTAAAATTTTTCTGTGCTTCTTTGTTTTGGGGTCTGCATTATGAATTGATTCACGGATTCTGCATTTATCTAATTGTTTATATCCCCGTAAGGTAAACACCCCAGGATTTTCTATATTCATCTTATTAAAAACTTTTAGACACCCATTTAATCCTTTATTGAAGTGTATAATAGCATCATACGACCCAAATTTAATTGTTTTGAGCGAAACAAATACTTCCTTCGGTACTTATTGCCAAACTATTCCATTAAAACACTCGTTGGCATTTTGCGTGCGTCCATGTAAGCACTTGCTTAATATCTGTTTGTCGCATAGTTCTAAATATACTGGTTTAATTTTATTTAAAACATCATTTGATAAATCAGCATATTTTGTGGAACATTCTGTTCCATTTGCCACCCGCCTCTGAAAATAACATCAGCTTTCTTTCCCTATTGGGCATTGATCATGCATCGGTTTCTTATCACTTGATACACAGTGATATAACGCAGCAACTACATTTTGCTGCATGGCATTTAATTTACCGACATTGCTGCGAACAGCAATTCCGTAGTAGTTTTGAAGTCTGTAGATAAAATTATCGGTTAATTTGCCTTTACAAGACAGTCCTTTAGTTTTAGTTTTCAGTTTTCTCAGACGTGAGCCCATTCTCTTTTGTACATGGCCAATGCACTCAAACTTGGTTGCACTGTTTATTCCATAAGTGTCTTTCACACTCATAAAAGCTTTTGAGTCACCATTCCCTTAATATTGAGTGTATTGAAGTCTGCGGCTTTTTTCTGATCGAAGAAATATTCGGAAAGACCCCACAATTTCCATTTTTGATGAAGAGCCTGTGAAGTTACACTGACATATGTGGTCGGCGTTTGACGACTTATATTCAAAGTTTCTTGGCATAGTTTGAATTATCTTACATGTATGACAGTAGGACGACATAACTTCTATGTCTAACACCTTACCAGTATCAACTGACATTGCAGCAACACAGCCATTCATAGGTGTATAGCCTCTTCGCTGCCATCCACCGATATGCCATATTTTACAATATCAGATGAGAGATTTTGTTTTTTTCACAATTTCAGTAGCAGCTTTTATCATGGATTCCTCAGCTACTTCCTAAGCCACTTTTAAAAGCTTTGATTCCTGATTTTTCTAAGCAGTTTTGGTTAGTCGAGACAAATTTAATGTTGAGTATAATTTAAATGCCCCAGCAAAACCTTTGCCTATCTGCCGCATACCATATACAAGCCTCGTATTTATGACAGGTACATTTACAACTTTTTTTAATGAAGCAAATGCAAAGAAAAAGTCACAACACTTACATTTTAGTGTAAAATGGGAGCACAATCCATATCTGGAATCCTCAAATAGTTCTACTTTTTCAGCAAAACATTTTGGGCAGCAGAGTTGAGCAAAAGCTTCCACAATAAGTTCAAGGTCAACGATTCTGTTACCAAACACAGGACCAGGTATTTCTTCTGTAGTTGACAAACTCTCCTTTCCCAACTTTGAAGAGCTAGCAGTACATTCAGGAACTGCTGAAGTGCTGTTATTTTTCGAATTTTTTGTAAATTTATTTCCATAAAATTGCCACTTGCACTTTCTAGAAATACTTTTAACCATTTTTAAGTTAAAATAAAACAAAATAAAACAATCAAATGAACTGTTTTACGCTGTCAGCTCTTTCAGCATGAAAATCAAACACATATGTAAGCTAAGTCAAAACAACAAACTTGCTGCCAGGATTTCAACATAAAAAAGGAAAGATGTATTTCCAAATACATTTATATTTATTCTTAAATGTTCCATTTTAATTTCTGACTAAATATCTGTATATTAATTATAATATTTCATATCATATACCATGAAACCGAAGCGTAAACAAACAACTCGGTGCACTTCCGGTTATCTGAAAACCATTTTCGGTCCGAGAAATTTATGATTAAGTAATATTTAGAAAGCTGTAACTCGGCTTCTAATTAAGATAGAAACAATATTTAAACAGATTTACAAAGATAAAAGATTGAATTGTAATATAAGACCAAAAACAAAAAATCGATATTTTGACCAAATATTGAGTTTTAAAGGTGTTTTGTCACCTTAATGATAAAATGCGTTGTACAGTACTGATACATTTAAATTGTATTATATCAGTGTAAATGTCGATTTTTCAATATGCTCGAGCCCCCCTCGTATAGTTATCACGCCCTCCAAGGGGGCGTGCCCCACAGTTTGAGAAACACAGTTTTACGACACTATATCATATTACTACTGCCATATTATTACGATACCATGTCATATTACTTACTATGTTACTATGATTATACGTTACTACGAATATTGATTTTTTTGCAGATCCCACGCTATCTTAAATCTATCTTGTTTTTGACCAAGTTAGCCTTTAAAATTTATAACGTGGCCGTATCTCTAAACATAAAAATTTTGGTCTCTTTCTTAAGGAGATCCGTGCAAACATTTATTGTTAATCTCCAATTAGTAATACTAATGAAAAGAAACGTCGAAATACAGAGGTCATTCAGAATGTTGATTCTGCAGTGCTTCATAGGACTTGGATAGAAATCTCGTATAGACTCTATGTGTTGCGCACAAATATTAGTTTGCTCATTGAAATCATACAATTAGACCTGGGAAAAATAAATCGTTTTAATTACTGCAGTGCTTCTGAAACTTTCAATATTTGCGACCCAGTATTGAATCATAATTTTCATCACGCCCCCTCCCTCTTTCATTCAATAATAATGTATTGAATTAAATAATACTATATTTTTATGTTATAGCTACAATACGACTTAAACCTCTTAATTGCTCCCGGCGTATAAATCCGTCCCACTCAGTCAAAGCTTTATTCTCCCCGGACGTATATTTTCGTCTTTCTGAAGTACGGTCTTCTTTTGGCACTGCTACCCATAAAATTATTTCGAAAGCTTTGAAATGCAATAAAAGGACCTTGGCAGTGTCTGTGAAGGATTTTCTTATTTCAGAAGATTTGCTTATTCATTCCTTTTCTTCCCCCTCTCCAATACATCACATGCGCATGCCTTCGTGAAAAACGGTGGCATTGGGAAGATAATCGCATAACTTTTAATCGACAGTTAAGGAATTTATTACATACCGTACAAATTATCAAGATAAGTGCTAATATTTATATATAATTTTATACATATAATTATATAAGTAAAAACTTTATGTAATTTTATGTATTTTTAATAACAAGACAATGGGGTCACTGGTAATTTTAAACTTCTCTTTACAACTTAATATTATTAAATAATTTATAAAATACCCTGTGCAGTACTGATAAGTTTCCAAATGTATTATTGTGTAAATGTGAATTAATTTTTTATTATGTCAGGATGTATTTTGTTTGTTTACTTTCAGTAAATTGATAATTTTTTAAAATCTTTTGTTTTCGACTTCTCAATATGCTCACGCCTCCTTCGTGGATTTATCATTCTCCCCAAGAGGAACGTGCCCCACAGTTTGAGAAACGCTGCTTTACTGAACTAAAAAACCGTAAGAGAATATTTTGCTTGTTTATTTGCAATTAATATTTGAAAGTGTAGCCATAATTTTCATACATTTTTAACTTTTCAATAGTAAAAAAGTAAAATATGGTAAAAAGGATGCTATTGACTTTTCATATTTAATAGGAAACTAAAAATTGTTGCTCAGTCAAAAAACACCTTTTACAAACGTACGAGTGAATTGCTGTTTATTAAACAAAGTATATTAATCATTAAAATATTAACCCTCCAAGCGGTCTGCACGTAAAATCCCGTCATTCCAGAGATGCCTTTTCTGCCTTCAAGCAAGATTCACAAAAGCGGCCGAGCCGCAATCTTAAAAGTACGGCTCAACCGCTTTTGTGAAACCCACCTGACGGCAAAAAAATACGGGTGGTGCATTTTTGAAGCATCTCCAAAATAGCAAGACTTGACGTGCAGACCGCTTAGAGGGTTAAATTACAATGTGGCTTAAGTATGAAGTTTGCTGTAACACTAGAACGTCCGGGATTTCGATTATCCTTAAACGTCCACCGTTGTCGTTTCGACAAAGCGATAAAAAAATTATAAAGTAATTTTTTTAACTAAATAATTGTTTGACTAATTGTTCATTAAGATTTAGTTTTAAGACTTTTTAATATTATTTCTTGTAATTAAAATATATAATGACCCTTTATATCATAAAAAACTGACGTTGACATTATGTTTCGCGAAACTTGATGGACCACTGCTTTGTTGCAAAATACATTTTGTGCCTCAAATCTGCCAGGAATATTACTGTTATGCGGTATCCATTCTGTGCCATTCCTAGCGATATATAAATCAGGATTTACTGGAATGTTATCAATTATATCAGCACTTCCTTCGTATTATTTTCAGTCACTTTCATTCAATCTTATGTCGTCATTAAAATCTTAATTAAAACCGGACAGCTAACCACTATCCGATTCATTCCCTTAGAACAGCAAAGTAGCAAATTCATCAGAGCTTTGACCTTTTCTAAGAGCCATCGTTTCAGGATGTCTGTTCAGCACAAGATTCGAAAATCGAATTAAATTTTTTTTTATGAACAGATAAGCGTATGATATGTAACGAAACACTTACACACAATAGTTTTATTATTATTGATTCATTTCCACTGTGCACTCAATAACACTGCACTCAAGGTCAAAGAATAAGCGATAAGACTTTGGGAAGTTTGTTTTTCTTTTAGTATATACCGAGCGAATTATATTGAATTGAATGACAACTTTTTAAAATGATAAATTTCCTTGATGTCAAAATAACACCAGCGGACGTTCTAGGTATTTTTAGTTGTAAAATCTCTCCTCATTAATTTAGAACCACAAACCGTTTTAGGTGTAATCAACAGAAAAAATGATTAATACTCGAGAAAAATTTTCAAATTCCCTGCAAAAATGCGTAAAGTAGAACAAATTAAACAGGCCCCATGGTCCAATTGATAATGACAGACGTTCTAGTCATAAGAAAATTAAATTTAATCCTCTTTTTCTGTAATCGCTTTCCTTTCATCCCAACAGGTTAAGAACAAAGTAGAGGGCAAATTCTGCATAAAAAGGAATTTGTTAATTTATATCGTATTTTATGAAATATAAATTTGTTTGAAATATCAAATTTTACTTAAAGAAAAAAAACACTTTTTTAGTAAACAGAAGTAACTGTTTCGTACTATAGAACAGAAAGTTTCATAGGAAAAATAAACTTTACTTGCACGTAAGAATTATGGGTATTTTTCCGTTTAGCCGGAGCAGTAAAAAATGATACAACAGACGACAAATGGAATATTCCCTGTGGGAAAATTTTACCATTTCAAACTTTTACCATTTACCATTTACATTTCAAAAGAAGTCACCATCTTTTCATTTCCTTAACGTGTTTTTCAAAATACGTAAGCAAATAGATGAAAAACCAAGCAGAACTAGCAATTATAACATTTTTTAATGCATGTATTGAGTGCTGTCACCAGTAAAATGAGCCTGGCGAAACAGAAAAGTACCCAAATATGTGCTACGGGTTATATTAAAATATATAAAAATTAAAAGGGAAAAATATATTTGTATTACTACCTGCAAAGTGATAAGTTCATTGTTTCTTCTAATCTATGAAAATAATCAGTACGCTATTTGATTCTGAACAATCCTTCCTCTAGATAATTCGAGATATATTAAAACATTCTTGTTATTTTGTAACAAAATAAGGAAAAAATTTACATTTTTTTGTTTTTATTACCGATGCAAATGTAGTAGCATTGATAAGAAACTTAAAAATACATTTTATCTTATGCCTTTGATCCTACACTAGCAACACTCAAAATGGAACAATAAACTTTTTCCTTATGAAAAATTTGAACTAAAGTAAGTAGATTTTTTTTCCATCTTAAAAAAATAAATAAATAAAATTTTATTTGAAATGTGACTTTATTTAAAATGTCTAAGAATAATTAAATATTTTTTTTTAATAAATTTAACATCAGCTAAACTTCAGTTATAAATGCTTTGTTTTATCTTCAGAAAGCTAATAACATTTCTAACATAAACCTTTATCAAAAATAAACGATACTTGTAAGAGTTTCAAATGGGTTTTGGATAAGAATTTCAATCTTAGGTTTTAAAAAAAAAGAAATACAAATAGAGAGTTTACTTCAGCAAAAAGATTTACTTTTTTATAGTAATGTTTATTCATCAAAAAGATCAGTTGTAAAGTGCCTTTCTTGTATTTTTTGCAGACCGTATGTGTTTCTTTATCGAATAAACTTCTTCATGTGCACTATTTCATGTAAATATCATATCTGCTTCCTATTGAATCTTCTGTAGGGGAAAGAGAGAAATTTCCTTCTCCGAAATTTTGCGTCAGTTACTGCCGAGTTCTAAAGGTTAATGCACACTCTCGAATTGTTTCTTGACTGTACCAATCTATACTTGTGTACCACTTTCGGTTGTTATTTGTGTTCGTAAGTTTTAAGATTTCTTTTTAAACTAATTCATTCTTTTATATATGCACATGTTTACATATATATTTTGGTTGCAATAATTCCTAATTAATTTTCCTTTTTACGTTTTAGTAATCAACGTTCAACGTATATAATATAACTTTAAATATAAAAAAGGATGTCGAATGTAAATGTAACATTGGCGATGAATGGGAATGATAATGACACAACTAAAGTGTTGCCATTGCAAATTAATTACATCTGTACCAATCTATACCTGTTTACCACTTTTGGTTGTTATTTGTGTTCCTAAGTTTTTAGATTTCTGTAAACTAATTCATTTTTTT
>BMAV01000829.1:59105-78759 GCA_019973955.1 Trichonephila inaurata madagascariensis
TTTGTGTTCCTAAGTTTTTAGATTTCTGTAAACTAATTCATTTTTTTATATATAAATATGTTTATATATATTTTTTGGTTGTAATAATTGCTAATTGTAAAGTGCCTTTCTGCCTTTCTTGTATTTTTTGCAGACCGTATGTGAATATTTATTAGATAAAGTTCTTCACGTGCCCTATTTCATGTAAATACCATGTTTGATTCATATTGAATCGTAAGATATATATTTTACATATGACCTGCTTTCATCGAATAATATTCTATCATATTCTACTAAAATCTATTGTCAAAACTCAGACGTTAGCATAGCATTTTTAGGAGTACATCACTTTTGATATATAAATAAGAAGTATGTATAACAGTTCTCAAACTTTCAATGTTTGCGACCCAATTTTCAGTCATAATTTCCATCGCACCCCATTCATACAGCAACTATGTATTGAATACAATAATAATGTACTTTGTCGCTAAAGGTACAACGCGACTTTAATTATCAAGTGCACAAATTATCGTGATAAGTATTATATTTTCACGTTTCTTCATGTCACAGGGATATGGATCTGCAATAGATCCTCCATCCCCTATCTGATAAGTATTTTGGCGCTGACAAGTGGAAAACTTGAGTGGGAAAAACAAAGTTCACTGAGTTTGGTAGGGTAATGCAGGTGAATGGCGTCACAGTCTGGGGGTAGTAGTCTTCTGAGTTAGGTGGGAAAAAAGTCCTGAGAATCTTGACAGTCAACTGGGAGCTGTAGCGTAAACACTGTTATTAGTTGATAGCAATAAGTGAGAAAGCTCTCTAATGGCTGCCCTGAAGTTGGGGAAATTGAAATAAGAGATTGTGCTTGCTTGGTGGGTGCAGCGAAGAAATTTTTTTTTTTTTTTAAAGTCATGAATTACAAAAATTAGAGATAAAATATGGAGTAAAAAATTTAGAATGAATAGTTTGCATTTTCAATAGCGGTCATTGCGAAGCAATACTATTAAGGGGGATTATAAGAATCCAGGAGTATTCTCCTGGGTCTCTTAGTTTTGTCATTTAAGTGGTAATTTTGAATGTCTATTAAATTTAGATTATTGGAATTGGGGAGATTATTAAAAAAATTAATTGCAAGAGTTTGAATAAAGTTTTTAAAAGGTTTAATATCAAGGGCTTTAAAGATGTAGGAGTTTCTGGTGTATCTACCAGCTCTAATTATATTTCTAAAAAATGAATTTTGCTAGACTTCAAGAATTTTAATATTAGTATTTACTGCGTAACCCCACATAGGACAAGCATAACTTAAAATGGGACGCAAAACAGCAGTATAGAGAAGTACCTTGTTCTTGAGAGACATATCAGAATTCCGGTTAATTAGTGGGTAAATTAATCTAAGCGTGATCCGGAATTTATTTCTTTCATGTAGAATGTGGTGTTTCCAAGTGAGTGCTTTATCTAAAACGATACCCAAGTATTTTGTACTCTGAGACCAGTGTAGTGGTGTGGAGTATAGCGTGGGAGGTGTGCAAGACTTTCTTCTCCTGGCAAAAAGCACACAGCAACCGTTTTTATCGACATTGATTTTTATCTTCCAAGTATTAAAGAAATTTTCCAGGAGAGAAAGGTGTTTATTTAGAGCGAGTGTGATTGTGTTATGATTTTTGTAACACGCCGTTATACATGTGTCGTCAGCAAAGAGGTTTATCATTGTTTGTGCATGTGTGGGCATGTCGTTTATGTAGATTAAATAAAATTGGTCCAAGGAGGGACCCCTGTGGACAGCCAATATTTATGTTGTGTGTGTCAGAGAGTGTGTTGTTGACTCTGACCTGATAATACCTGTTTACAAGGTAAGAATTTATTATATGAATTAATGAAGGAGGAAAGTTATAATTAATTTATAAATGAGACCACACCTATACCCAGACCCGGTCAAAAGCCTTCTGGATATCAAGAAAGACAGTTCCAGTGGATCTGCTTCTCTGAAGTCCAGCGGTAATTTTTTCCGTGAGTCTGAGGAGGGGATGAAGTATTATATTTTGTATATAATTATGAATATATATATGACAAACCCATAGAAGTCACTGGTAATTAATAAAATTGTTTTCAATTTAGTATTCATAAGTAAATTATCAAATACTTTTTGCCATACTGATACATTTATAAGTATCTTATATCAGTATGAATATGCATTTTTTTTATTTATTTATTTTTGCCATGTCAGAATGTATTTTGTTTTGTTTCCTTTCAGTAAATTGATAATTATTTTAAATATTTTGCTTTTCACTTTATAATATGCTCGCGCCCTCCACATAGGGTTATCACGTCGTCTTAGGGGCGCACCTTACAGTTTGAGAAACGCTGATATATATGCATGGAAAAAAATCCTCAACTTTGAAAGATAATTCTAATTAAGGGGTGATTGACTGCGTTGTGGGCTGTTATGCAAAAAAGTATAAATGAATTGTAATGGATGACCATTGCCATCTATTAGTGCGAGAGGATCAGAAGGAAGATTAGCCATAGTCAATACAAACTTTATTTATTAACAAATTCTCAACAATGATACAAATTCAATGACTCACAAGTTAAGAAATGACCCAATTGTGATAAATATGGGGAGCAATAGCGAGGTAGACGATAGACTAGAAAATTTTATAGTAAATCGGATCACATACACTTAGCACGGCCAGGCAATACACCTCCTTATATTTGAATATTATTTCAAAAGTAATCTAATTCAAACCGACTTGAATCCACTTTAACGACTAATTCACCAAATAGTCAATCTTAATAATCAAATTATCTAAGAAGCGCGCTCGCCTAGCTTTAAGTTAATTACTACTTGCAATCCTGTTAGCTTCTAATCTCTCTCTCTCATTGAGCTTGAAAGTTAATCTTTATATACAAACCTTGATTTGAATAATCGCGTCTTCTTCGGAGGAGGAGAAATTTCAAAAGAATAACTTTTAGAGACCCAGTATTCCCCAAGAGAATTTGTTGGAAGAACGCGAATAGACCTGTTACATAACAATTTTTTTTAATATATTTAGTGTCTCTTGAATTGAAATATACATATATTCATATTTTGGGTATACAAAACCATCATATTTTGATAAATTTGGTATATTTTTCCTACTTAAACCTTATCGGCAATTGTAACATTCTTTAATGTCTTCTACATTGACTTCCAATAAAATATTTTTGTGCTCAGCAACAGGCGTTCTCATATCATCTCTAAACCATAATCCACCACAAATCAAACTCCTGTGACCGAAATGATTATCAACGAATAGTCTTAGAAAAGTTTTGTGAGCATTTTTATGGATGAGTGAATATTAACGGCGCACTTTTCTGCTACACGAGGGCTTTTGGATACGGACTTCGGAATTTTGAACCATGGTCAAGTGACGCGGACATCACCTGAACTGGCACTCCACTCTCTCCTAACTACCACACCACACCAACGAGAGGACGTTTGAGCTCTCAATAGATTTAATGTGCATCGCCTCTGTACATGGCGGGTCTTAAGGTATTAAATTTTTCAAAAAGTGATTTTCTGAAAAAATTATTGTTTTAAAGAACTTAAATAGGCTTAAAAAGTCATAACTATTAAATAACTAATATGCATCGCCTTTTTGTTTTTGAAAAAAAAAATATTTTTAGGAAAATTTAGCAAAATTTTTTAAGTTAAGAAAAACCTGATAAATAAAAATAAATTGCACATTATGCAATTTTAACGTCATCGATATCTTCTTGATCCCTCAGAAGTGTCACAAACCACAGTAGAAATAAATATTTTATGAGGATTTAAATTTGATAGTCATGATTTTTCGTCAAATTTACTGCATGTTCTAAGCTAAAAATGGCTGTAAAATGTGATTAAATGTAGCTGTCTTAAAACCTGTGGTTTGTAACACTCTGCAGGGTTCATAGCATGTATGTTAAAAACTTCATTGCATTTGATTGGATTATTTAGAAGATATCCCGTTTTTCATGCACAAATTATCATAAACAGTTCATTTTTCAAAAAATGAATTAAAAAAAATATTTTTATTAGTTGGATAAAGTAAATGCTATAAAAAGAACTTAAAAAAATCTCTAGTTTTATGTATTAGTCCTTCTTTCTGTAAATAAGTAATTTCTATTTTTCCTAATGACCCAAACAACACCAAACATCAAGCACCTAAAAGCACTTTTTCAACCTAGTCGGATACCTTAAATGGTACTCGGCTCGAACTAATGACAATTGATTGAATATTAACGCGTCGCACTGCTCAGCTACACGAGGGCTTTTGGAGACGAACCACGTAATTTTGAACCATGGTCAAGTGACGTGGACGACACCTGAGCTGGCACCCCCCTTTCCTAACTACCACACCACACCAACGGGAGGACGTTTCAGCTCTCGACAGATTTAACGTGCATCGCTGTCCTACACGGCGGGTCTTTAGTGGTACTGGGCTCGAACTCATGACAAGTCAAGCCACGGTCCGATACCTATACCACTCGGCTACCGCGGCCACCGAATTCATGACAAGCCAGCCACGATCTGATACCTTGTCCACTAGGCTACTGTGACCACGAATTTTTATGGGAATCATAGTCTTTGTAACGTAAAATAGAATTTATTATCGATTCACATGCATCAATTCCAACACGCACTAGACTTGTAGAGGGGTACGTAGTTGACGGCACAGGGTGGTTCACAAAGTCCGTTGTAATCTGTGCTGTCATTAGAAGAATCTCGATAGCATTCTCATTTCCTTAAACTCGGCATTAAGAGAGCATTTTGCAATATTTTTTTCCATGTTCGGTATTCTCTCTTCTGTCGATAATCTTTTTTTTTTCTTTCACGAAACCCTTTTTCCTCTTTGTGCATTTGATTTAGGCATTCTGACGAATTAACCCTCTCACTGAGCATCCCGCGTTTTTCATGGGTATGCATTTTCTCGGACTATTTCCTGTAAAACCCGTACTGTTTCTGTTTATGTTTTCATTTTTGCTTTTATGTTCATACTTGTATGGTCTAATTCTGTATTTTAAAGAAAAAAAAAAACACTTTTACAACACTTTTTTTGTATATTTTAACTCTAAAAGGTAGATTTAATATGTAGATTTGAAATACGTAATAAAAACTACTCAGGAGAGAGAGAAGAAGGTTAATAATAATTCAACTCAAATGAAAATTAAAAAAAACAAAACAAATTAGCCACTGAACACATCGCCATGTAGCCAACAATCTAAGGAAATATTTCAAAAAAATGCACGCTTTTGCTGTGAGAGCTATTTTGTCTACTCCGTAATGCACACACTGCAACTCATACAACCGTTGATAGATGTTCCCGGGTCTGGGGAAAAATGAGCCCCAATCGGAAGGTGGGCAATCATCCAACTTTTTCACGAAAATGACGCAAATCACGTGGTGTCCTCGCTTTGCCCATTTGCCTCCCAATGGCCATCTTCTCACCATAGTGATGGTTCGGGGGATGCAGGAGGAAAACTACTTCCGTTCGCTTTTTCACCCTAACGCCAAATTGGGCAAATTTCTCATTCACTCTCGAGCGCAAAGAAGTTTCACTTCAAAATATTCCCTTAAAACACGAAAAAAAAACTACTTTTTCTAAATTTCAGCTAAAGATCTACCAAATCCTTCGTCGAAAAATTAAAATCCACTAGCACGGCTTTAAAAAATATATATATCCGCACTCGATTTTGTGCAGCATTAATACACCTTATTTGAAATGAGGAACCTTTAGTAGAAAACTCTCATTTCTCCATTTCCTCATCCCCCATAAGCTTAACAATTCCTCCCTCCTCTAAATTGCCAAGACGTCTTTTTTTTCATGCTCCATCTGGTTTTCAAACAGCACATGCTTTCTCATGCCAACTACATCTCTCAATCATTTCTAAACCACACCTCGTTGCTATAGTAATGGTATGTTACTAGATAACCAGCTTTATCGTTCTTGACGTCATCCGAGTTGCAAACCACGCCATCTGTTGGATAAAGGAAGTTTTTGAAATTCAAACATCCCTCTTTAAGTTAAAAAAAATAGGTTGATTCTGAAAGAAAAAATATTAGCAAGAATAAATTTCGAATTCGGTTATGCGACATCCACCTTCACTTTCTGGAAAATAATTGCAGCGTTGTCTAAAACATATCCAACCTTGATTATACCTGTACACAGTAGTGATACTGGTGGACCCACTTAAAAGTGAAAGGAGTTAGCTTAACATTTATTTATCGGCTGGTTACGTCGTAGTAGAAGTTTTTCTTTCACTTAACTCGGCTTGGTACGATGTGTGTACCAAGGTTTCTAGAGACACTTCTCCCCCTCCCTTTTTTCCTAACACACCCTTTTAGGATGTTGTCTGGCCCTTTTTATGATTTCGCTTCTACTGTCCCCAATTGTGTGGGGTTATTTTTCTCGAACATTTTGCGCATTCCTTATCATTGGCAATGTTTAGGAACTTTTCGATTTCTTTAAAATATATATATATATACTTCATTAGATGACTGCTTTGCCTGTGCAACAGATTTTTCTTTTCCTCTTGCTTCCCCAAAAATTTCTCACACAAATCAAGATTGAGAATATGATGAAAGATTTAGAAGAAGAAAGTTTTGATGAGATAGTATGCTTCGGAGTATGATGATAAATTCGAAAATAGTATTTTCGAAAATAATGAGGTTGATTTAGACTTATCAGCTAATTTTGATCAGAAAGTTGAACGCTTATTCTCATGGAAAGAGGTAGAAATCTCTGAAGTGATAAATGTATTGCCATTTTCTGGTAAAGTTGGATTAAAAGTTGATGGTAGCAATTTCAAGACTGAAATTGATTGTTTTTAAACTGATGTTCACAGTGGAACTTTTAGTAGTTCCGGTTGAAGAAACTAATAAGTAGGCATTTGCTGTACTTAATCTTCATGGAGAAACACCTGACAAACGAAAGCACGCATCTTCATGGAAACCAACCGATAAAAATGAAATTTTAAAATTTCTTGGTTTAATTTTATTGATGGGACACATCGAAAAAGATAGCATACAGGATTATTGGACAACTATTAATCTGATAGAAACTCCATTTTTCAGAGGAATAATGCCCCACGATCGTTTCCTAATAATTTTAAAATTTTTACAGTTTTCCGATAATAGTTTAAAAGAAAGCAGAGATTCTCCAACTTACGACAGATTGCATGCGAAAAAATTTTGATTGTTGCAACAGAATATTTAAAGAAGTGTATGATCTCACAGAAACTTTATCTTTCTTAAAGGAAGAGTGTTCTTCAAACAATACATTCTAAAAAAACGCAAACAGTAAGGTTTGAAAATGTACAAAATTGCAGATGCCACTGGCTATACTTATGATATGAGAGTATATCTAGGTAAAGATAAAAAAGAAAACCTTTCAACATCTGCTTCCTATAATGTTGTATATACAACGGCAGGTTGTATAAAAGGTAAAGATCATAAAGTCTTTATGGATAAAATTTTTTTCCTCACCGGAACTTTTTCGAGACCTTTTAAAAGAAAAAAACTACTATTCGATGTAATAGAAACAATTTTCCAAAGGATTTGGCTCCTTGTAAAATGAGATAAGGGGATCTTGCCATGAAATTTAGTGATGGAATGTCAGCATTGTGTTGGAAAGATAAGATGCAGGTACATATGCAGACCAATATGCACAGCCACCGAAAGGAATTTATCATTGAAGAACAAAAAAGATTTTAAAAAAAATGACGGTGACGTTTCTATATGCGAAAAAGACAAATTAACAACTACCGAGCCAAAAATTGTGAAAGATTACAAGCATATGGGTGAGTGAATATTAACAGCGCACTGTTCAGAAACACGAGGGCTTTCCGTGACGGACCACGTAATTTTGAACCATGGTCAAGTGACGTGGACGACACCTGAGCTGACATCCCCTCTCCTAACTACCCCACCACACCAATGGGAGGACGTTTAAGCTCTCGACAAATTTAACGTGTATCGCTTCCCCACATGGAAAAGCATATGGGATATGTTGATTTAGGAGACCGCTTGGCATCCACCTACTTTTTTGCTAGACGAACTAGAAAATGGACACAAAAATTATTCTATAGCCTCATCGATATTGCTGTTTTGAATGCTTTTTTAATATTTAAATCATGCCAAGCTTCGTCAAAATTTAGTTTAAAAGAATTTAGAATGAATTTAATTACATCTCTAATAGGAAATGAATCATAAAAGTGTAGTGCATTCAACAACAACAAAAAGTTAAGACAAATGTTAATACATTTTCTCATTGGCCATTTGACGAAAAGAATTGTGCGAAAAAAACCCCAAAAAGGAACCACTGTAATATGTAAGGCATGCAACGTGGCTCTTTGTATTGACTAGAACTGCTACGAAGATTATAACACAATTTATTTAAAAATATCTTAACACATAAATCAATAATATACAAAAGACCAGAATTCAAAATATTAAAACTGATGCACTTTTTTATAAAAATAAAATGGAAAATAAAAAAAGGGCTTTTTTAAGAGCCAAAAATTTCAAAAAATAGAACTCACTTTCACATTCAAATATTTCAAAAACATTGCTTACAAAAACTTTTAATTTAAGATATAAGTTTCTCTTAGAAACTAAAAAAAAGTATTGTAAAATAAAATTAAAACAAATTAATATATTTTTTTTATAAAACCGGTTGTTAAATCTGTGGAATTTCGAAGTCCTCGTGCTGATTTGGTGTGGAAGTTTGGTGAGAGGGTCATATTTCTGAGGTCCATCCCCAGAGTAGCCTTTATATTACTTTAGAATGCGATGTTATTGAAACCTCAAATCTAATTGATGACAAAATATTTGGAGTACAATTTTTTTTTCGTGCACTAAAAGAACTTTAATTCGAAAAGGAAAATGTTTAGAAAAATATCCTACATATTGTTCTTAAAGTTTTTACATATTTGTTCGAACAATTTCAAAAATTTGATGAAATGCTAATCATTTTCTTAAAATTTTTCTTTCTGTTGGAAATTTTGTGGAATGATTTTGAAAACATGAGTAGGATATTTTTAAAACACGATTTTCATTATTGTAGTTGAATATATAAGCTGCAATATATATAATTATACCGAAGGTAGAATGTGTGCACATAATCTTAAATGATCTTTAATTGCTTGTACACATTGTTACTACATGACTACCTACTTACCTATTTTACAAAATATGTATATAAATGCAAATATCGATATTATTGCAAGTTTATAATTGAACTATCGTACTCTCAGAGGGTGTTGTCATGGAGTTTAATTATAGAAGCTATGAATTAAATATTCGGTGTAATTAAATAATATTTTAACGTTTTTCTTGAGCAAATATTTTAGTAATATGATATGATATGGTTGTCAACTTTTTAAAATAATTTAAGCAATACACAACTCTAATGATGTATTTGTATTTAACACTAAATTAATATTTACCTTTTTTTGGGATATGAAAATATTTTACAAAATTGAGAACAAAAAGTTTTAAAAACTTTAAAATCATTTTACGATACAAATGATTATTATGTAAGACACTTTTTTAAACTTTCTATAATAATTTTCTCATACTTAAGTATATATATATATAATGAATACAATAAAAAATACAAATTAACAACTACCAAGACAAACATTGTGGCAGATTACAACAAGCGTATGGGATATGTTGATTTAGGAGACCGTATGGCATCCACCTACTCTTTTGCTAGACGAACTAGAAAACGTACAAAAACATAATTCTTTAGCCTCATCGATATTGCTGTTCTGAATGATTTTCTAATATTTAAATCATGCCTAACTTCGTCAAAATTTAGTATAAAAGAATTAATAATGAATTTAATTACATCTCATACATGTTTGATACATTAACTGTCTCATAGTAAATTATTTTAAGCAATCAGAAAATCCTGAAAACATTGCGATTGAAAGAAATAAAAGTAATAAATATAATCATTTTATTTATGTGGGATAATTACTGTTCAACATGCCGTTCATATAAATTCTACTCTCATAGTACTTCTGAAATGCTATACATCAAACTCTAGAAAAAATATCTATTCTAATTTCAGAATTTACTTTAAAAAAACAACAACAAAAAGATCCATTTGAAAGTTTGCAAGCCGTTCAATTCAAAATGTGTATCATTAATTTAGAAGAAAAAACTATTTTGATAAAATAATGTGCAAAATATGGCTATTTTCCTTACTCCTGAAAGATCCCTGACTAAAATTTGGCAACCCTTCCATCTTCCCTTTGTGAAGTCTGAAACTTTTAACAATACCACATGGAGCGAAAATGGGCAAGCTGGACTTCCAGAGGGGGAAAGAAATTTCCTTCTCAGACCCGAAACCGCCGAATGGAAGAGAACAATTGAGTTAGCTACTGCCGAGTTCTAAATGTTATGCACATTCTCGAATTGTTTCTTGAGTGTACCAATCTATACCTGTTTACCACTTTCGGTTGTTATTTGTGTGTTCCTAAGTTTTTATATTTCTTTAAACTAATTCATTTTTTATATATATAAATATGCTTACATATATATTTTGTTTTTAATAATTGCTAATTCATTTTCCTTTTATTTACATTTTAGTAATCAACGTTCAACGTATATAAAATAACTTCAAATAGAAAAAAGGATGTCGAATGTAAATGTAACATTGGCAATGAATGGGAGTGCTCATGACACAACTAAAGTGTTGCCATTGCAAATTAATTACATACCAGAATTTGTTACTAAGACGGCAGAAGAAGAATTTAATGATTCACCTGAAAATAGAAGAAAAGGACTGGAACAACTTAAGGAATTACTAAATGGTAAGTGTTCACTTAAATTTTTAAGCTAAGCACACTGCTTGGCGATAAAAAATTTGGCGCCAAAATTGTGGCGATAAAGTTTACAATATGGCGACCCTTCCGGATTATCCAGTCCGTTGGCTAAAATATGGCAACCCTAAAACCGGTCAAGCAAAATACGGGGCATAAGTGGATATCGTCCACTTTCACCTTTGACCCTGCTTGCTGCAACACGTCGAGTTCACCCCTGCGCTTACTTTCTTCCCCACGTGTTCCAATTTTTGGCTTGATTTTGCACCGGTTGTTAGAATGGCTTGTGAAAGAAAATTTCTTGAAAGTGAGGCAACCACAGGATTTTTTGTTTTGCTTGGAGAACAAGGAAATAATATAAGGCTGTTTTAGATTGGGTTATGAAAGAAGGATTAATTCCCTCCAGATATGAGTGTCCGAAGTGTAAAAAGGATATGCATTTGGTTGAACGAAAGGGTACAATTGATGGTTTTGAATGGCGTTTTCGAGTGCAGTCGAAAGTGAATTCCCACTTTGTGTGCCGGAGTGTAAGAAAAGGTACGTGGTTTAGTGATAGTAGATTGAGTATTTGTGTGATCTTGCGATTAACCAGGTATTGGTTTGGCAAGAGTATGAATGAGTTTGTAGTGAATGATTTAAAAATTAATAAAAACACAGTGGTGGATTGGTACATGTTTTGCCGTGAGATTTGTATGGTTGCATGTGTAAATGAGAATGTAATAAGTGAGGTAAGTGATTCTTATAATTTTTAAAATGCTGTTTTTCCTTTATTTTACTGCTTTTTTCTCGTAGAAATGCTCTTTTTGCCCTTTTCTTTATTTTATGCTTTTGTGTAAATGTAAATACATGTGTTTTCAGCGTCCCTGACGCCATTACGGAAACCCCGTTTTTTTAGGATTTTTGAACAGGAGCTGTGACCGTCAACCCCCTCCCCCGATTTTCCCTCGTTTTCGTCCATGACGTCATTTTTTGAAACATGGGTTTTTGCCGCCATTTGGCGACAAATAATGGCACCAAAAACAGCAGCGTGCCAGACTAGGATTTTACCATGGGAATGCTCATGACACACTTAGTGTTGTCATTGCAAATTAATTACATACCAGAATTTATAACTAAGATGGCAGAAGAAGAATTTAATGATTCACCTGAAAATAGAAGAAAAGAACTATAACTTAAGGAATTACTAAATGGTAAATGTTCACTTAAATTTTTAATCTATTAGAGTAGAAAAGCACGAATATTTGGTACTTATATATTATAACAGTGGTCTTCAAACTTTTTCAACTTACGTGACTCCTAGAATTAAAAGGTGCTTACAATTAAAAAGTATTTATTTCTTATTAAATCTTTTAATTTAATTTTAATATAATTCACTCATTAAAGGTATTACTTTGCGATTCAAGTATCACCTATCCATGCATTTTATGTAGAAACTGAGATATAAGCGTGCATTTTTTCACACAAACTGTCGAAGTCGGAGATATATTGAGATTATCAGCAATTACATTGCATAATATATATATATTTTTTTTACTTTTGTACTTTGTTTTGTAGCCGCTTATATTGAGAAATATTTTTCACTTAAATACATTAAAATGTTCACAGCTGTGTGAAAAATCATGCGTGTATTTTGCATGAATTTGATACATAAAATTTAAGAGTGGTCTTGCTTAAATTTAGATTTTGATATTCAATTTGTTCATACGTCGATAAGTTGTTCCTTCTCCTTTATGATAGGTGTTTTTTCCATACAACTACAAAAATATACATTTTCATTTGAAACCTTTTTTATTTTACGTGTACAAATTACTTTGTGGAATATGGGACAGTAAACAATAGAATATTTACAAACTAGTACACAGTAAACATAAAGAAAAACTTTGTGTAATATTATTTTCTTACATAATAATAAAAGTTTTAAACGATTTTCAAAATAAAGTTATCTTGTAAAAATAAAAGTTTCAGTTTTAATGAATAGAATAATCTTTAAATACTTACAAGTGTGGAAATTTCATATAGAACGTGAAGCTGTTTCACTTACACAATTATAATTTTCTTTTCAATTTTTTTATTTTGAAATTATTGTGGGTATGCCTCATGGAACCCAGGGTTCTGTGTGATACACAGTTTGATGACCACTTTATTATACCAACAGCCGATTTTGAAGTTTTTGTAAGCCAAATTCGTATACTTAAGTGTTAGTCTAAAATGCGGTAAAATCCTATTATTGCCCACCCCTTCGGGAAGACCTTTCAAAATGCACCAAAAAGGCCCCAAGGCGTGAGTTTTAATGTCGAAACCGGGGGAACTAGTGAAAGCATTGCCCTATGTCTGAAGAAGAAAAAATGGTAAATCTTTTGAATTTAATGACAAATTCTTAAAAATCAATTGATATTAAAAAAAACCCAAAATGTGTGTAAAAAAAAAATCGCATGAAAACTCTCTTTCGCTTAAAGAGCTGAAAGATAATATTTATAAAGTGTTTGCTAACGAGTTCAGATGCTTCTAGTAGGCAAAGGGATCTCAATTGATTACCAATAATTTCTATCATTCTTTTGTAAATAAAGGAATTTTACACATTTACGAAAAAATTGCTATGAAATTGTAAGGCTGCCATACAACTGAGAAAAGAGTGTTCTGTCTATGGGATAAGTAAATTATTGTTACATTATTGTTCTGAAAATATGATAACGTTGTTGTTAAAGTATGAAATGATTAGAGGGTTAAGCAATTGAAAAAATAATCCTTTAAGAATTTATCAGTTTATTTGGTAATATTAGAGAGAAAGTTTCAGTTGTTTTAAGCGTTTAATAGATCTAATTAACAAGTATACTTTTAATTGTACTTATGGCTTATCCATTATTTTAATTAAACCTTTAAAACTAGTAATTGACATCATTGCACATAAAATTATATTCAAGAAAAACAAAGGAAAAAATGTCTGAATCTTACACTGCTGTTTGTAAAAAACATCACCATGAAGGAATCATCAGAATTAAATGAACTTTGCAGCAAATGTCAATTATAGAATGTTACGTAAAATAGTAAAGTTTCAGCGCCACCACACATGTGTGGCGTGCGCAGTACCCTCTAAACTGATGCTGAAAGCGTTTAAATAGAGGGCTGTTGTGGGACGTTGAAAATAGTTAAGGATTATTTGTTAGTGGCGAACGTTTAGTGAGACAGTATGCATCCACGACGAAATTAGGAGCATTTCCAACAATGTGTGGAGTTTGACCATTATCGACCTTCGAGTAGGAGGATTTTATTATCGCGCAGTAAAAGGTAGTGTGCAGGGGAACAGTTTCACAGTGATGCGAGTTCGGAAGCAGTGGACCAACGAGCACCGAACAACTGGAAAAACTAGCATTATACGATGGAAGGTGACGTCAGCGCGTGACGATCGACAACTGTTCCGCATGGCGATAAATGACTGTACAGCTTAATCCAGGCAGTTGGTAGGAAGTTGATCTACAGCTACCGATGTACTAATATCGGTTTTGTCAATTCGTCTACGTCTGTTGCGCCGTGGATTGGGTGCCAGTGTGATTTTGTACAGGTTCTCCCTCACGGTAAATCATCGATGGCAGCGTCTGCAATGGGCTCATGAGCACAGAGCCTGGCAGGCTCATTGGCACTAAGTTGTCTTTTTAGATGATTCACGCTTCAATTTGTGGGACCATGATGGCCGCTTTCGTGCAAGACGTTGTGCCGGTGAACGCAGCCTTCTAGAGTGCGTAATCGAGCGACATAGAGGCCTATCACCCGGAGTTATGGTTTGGTATGTGATTTCTTATCATGGATTATTCAATTTGCTACGAATTGAAGGTAATCTCAATAGCAATAGGTACGTTCGTGAAGTTCTACAGCCCGAAGTCATTCCCTTCCTTCAATGCATCCCTGGAGCTATCTTTCAGCAGGATAATGCACGCTCACATGTCACAAAGACTGTTCAAGGCTTCTGTTCAGCTCAACACATAAAACTTCTTCCTTGACCTGCTTATTCGTTGGATATGTCACCTACTGAGCTCGTGTGGGATTTGGTTGCTCGGAGTCTCGCTCGTGATTCGCGTCCTGCAGCTTCAAAAGACTAGCCTTTGCTGTGCATACATGGACTATCTATACAGTGCAAGAGTTCCAGGGCTCCTCAGACGACCTTGGCGCACTTTAGAAGCGGTCACCTGCGTAGTATGACTTTTGTGTAGGGGGTAACGTCTTTCTTTATTTGTCTCTGCTTTCTCCCTGCTTCTCCTGCTCATCTTCTGGACTGCTGGGGCATTTCCCTGCGACAATTGTAAGAAGAGCAAGACCTGGTGTGTGACACTATTACGCGGAAAGGTCAAATGGACTTGGTGTAGGCTTTCCTGCTCCAAGGGGAATGGAAACAACAGCAACAACACTATATAACTGGATTTGGTGTATCAGTATTGCTTCAGTAACTATATAATTAAATTTACATAACTTTGCGTGTGGTTTATATAAACTAAATTCCAGCAATGTATATATACATTTAATCTCTCCTGTTGTCACCTCCTACGATCTCTACTATGGTTTTTATCTTTTATCTGTCTTCCTACATGGAAAAACTAGAAGATTCAATTAATATATTTGTGTGTGCACTTTCAGTGGTAAAATGAATGTAAACCCACCAAATGAACTGCGTTCTACAGAAAGATAAAAACCATACAAAATAATGTAATAAAGGAAAAAAAACCAAGAATCAACGTTTTCTGAACTCTTGTTAGATAATTCGTAAAGGAAGCAATATAATAAATGACACATTGTTCTCTGTAATGGAGCATTTTTTTATTTTTAAATGATAAACTTGACGCCAGGTAAAATTCTTACACTTTTAAGAAGTCTCACGGGAGTTAATTGTCTCGAAGGGTGAAAATTTAATCAATTTTCAAACAGGTATAATTCTTTTAAATTTAAATGAAATAATTCGAATCTTTTACACAATATTTACAAGGGATTGTGTCTTCAAGAAAAGTAAAAAATGTTTGAAATATAATCATATTTTTAAAAATTATAAACATATGAAAATTCTGTAATAAATATTAAGTAATTTTTGCGTTGCGCAAGAATATTTTCTAAAATAGTAGCCTCTGATGTATAAAACCGTATAGAATTATAAAATGTATCGTACTCTTCACACCCTACATCATTTAAGAATAATATATTTTTTGTATTTCAATATATTTGAAAAATAATGAATTTTTTTTTTAAAAAAAAATTAAAAATGTATTTTATTTTATTTTTAAAAAAATATATTTTTTATTATTTTATTTATATTAAAATACTACAGTGTAATAAGGATACATTTAACTTTATAAATCAACTTATAGATATTAATAAAAGCTACTATTTTTGAAAAAACAGCATGTGCAATGTAAAACTTAATTAATATTTCTTATAGAAATGTTTCTTATTTTTGTAAGCTTATAATTTTTAAATTATGATTATATATTAAACATTATACACTTTTCTGTGAAGCCCCATTCTTTCGTAAATAATGTGTAAAAGATTCGAATTATTTAATTTAAAAATGAAAAGAATTATACCTGTTTAAAAATTGTTTATAATTTCAGCTCTTTAGAGAAATTTAACACCCCTGAGACGCCTTAAAATTTAGAAATCAAAGAATTCGTAATGTGCATTCAAACTACTTTGTACGGACTCTATTTGATCTTTCATATTCGTCGCAAATTGAAACTACTCCAGCTCTACTGAGAATATATGTCGTAAATCTGAATTTCCGTTAAGTGACGAGAGTGACACCTCAACTGGTATCCTGTTCTCCAAATTTTGTGGCCGCGGTAGTCTAGTGATTATGGTTACGAACTCGTGGCCGGCATGTTCTGAGTTCGAACTTTAGTGCTACTGAAGACCCGCCAATTATAGGAGTTGATGCACGTTAAATCTGCAATGGCTAAAGTCTCCCCGTTGGCGTAGTGTGGTAGTTTGGAGAAAGGGTGCCCACTCAGTTGTCGTCATCGTCTCAGTTGACAGTGGTTCAAAATAACGAGGCTCGATTTATGGTGCCTTATTGGGCACTCTCATTCTTCAAACTTCCTCTTTATGCCTACGAGAAGATTCCGAGCCTAAAATATAGCGTGTATTAATCCTCCTATATCACATGTCTTCATTAATACCAGGACTCCAACCCATGACTCGACAACGCCGGCCGCGTAACTTTCTACATATGTAAATATGCTAACTCTATTTTCACATTATTACATTTGAATATTAACCCATTCACAGCTAACTACTCGTACACTTTTGTTACCATCTCGTAGTAAGAGTGTGTAACAAAACTTCCAGGTACGAGATATCTCGTACTGTGTGCTAAAATTTTAGATTGATTACATATCTACATTTCAGTTAGGAATTATTAGAAAGTACGAATGAAAAATTTATGTAATAAAACACGTATCAATTATCAATTTTTGTTATTAAAACTATAACTTAGACGATAAGATTATAACGATTATAACATACTAATTATATATATATATATATATATATATATGAATGTATTCCAAAAAATTTAAAAAAATATTTTTATTGTTTTGCTGTAGATGATTATCTTTAATGCAAGGATCAATACAAAGAGCTGGGTTGTTGGGACACATTGAATCAAAATGCCTAATCTCTTTACGGTTTTTTTTTCTTTGTATACATATAATTGGCTTTGCTGGCATCCTTTTTTTCTGTGGGTGTGTGAGATGTTCTAAGTAATGAAAATCAATTTTATTTATATCATAGTTTCTCCTTTCTCCTGCATTACTGTAGTCGTCATCAAATAAATGCATAATAACTGATTCCCTAAAATGACTCTGCCTCAGCTTCCCTCGAT
Organism: Trichonephila inaurata madagascariensis; assembly: GCA_019973955.1. Taxonomy (NCBI): domain Eukaryota; kingdom Metazoa; phylum Arthropoda; class Arachnida; order Araneae; family Nephilidae; genus Trichonephila; species Trichonephila inaurata. The sequence goes on from BMAV01000829.1 coordinate 76,798, forward strand.
TTTCTAGTTATAGAAATTTGGAAACTAATTTGATATCACGGGGCACGCGCAAAATTGTTGTTTATGTTCGCCAAGATTGGCGGTAACATTACAAAATGGTTACCTTGTTAGTTCTGCAGTTTTTGAAATATTGCCAGTTTTCAGTACTTTTTAATTGATAGTCATTATTAATTTCAATATATATTATATAATTATTTTATTAATAATTTAATATAAAAATACAATTATAACATGTAATAATCGTATAATTTTTCATTATTTATAATAATCGTTTTTTTTTATACTTATTTATTAATATTATTACATTATTTATAATTATTATTAGGTTCCTTATTTATAATTATTATTTTGTTATTCATTTATATTTATTATTATGTTATTTATTTATAATTATTACGTTATATGAGTATACTCTTATGTATAATTTTTATATTACAATACGATGATTATTCTTTTTCATAATTACTATTAAATTATATTGTATGATTATTATTATATTAAATAATTATTTTTAAATCATATTATATGAATATTATATATAATTACTATTAAATTATATTATAAGATTATTATTATATGCTGCATAATTTTATTATTACCTGTATCTTTTTATTAGATTACTAGTTGTATAGCCCGGCGTTGCACGGGCTTCTTTGTGTATAGCTTTATTCCTTGGAAGATTCTCCTTCTCCTCTCAGTGTTAGGACTTCCTGGTGTGTGTATGTGTGTTCTATATCAATCCCATTAAAATTCCCCTTTTCAAAGTTTCTTCCACGGCTTTTTTCAGTCGGACGGGTCTGTTTTCTCCCTGCTTAGCCTCCCTGCTTAGCACGGGCCTTTTTCGAGGGTACCACTTTATCCCCCATGGAAATTTTCCCTTTTCCTCTGAACGCCAGCACTTTTGTGTGTGAGAGAGAGTGATGCGAGTGATTTCTATATTTATGTCATTTAAACCCAGTTTCCCGAAATTTCTTCCACTTCCTCTCTTTGTCAGACAGGATTCTTTGCCCTCCGAACATCCCAACGTTGTACGGACTTTTTCTAAATATAACCTCCCACCCCCTTTTTTCTTCGTAGAGATAATATCTTTTATTTCAAATTTCTATTTTCGATTAAAAATTTACGAAGCTAATCCAGTTTTTTTCTCAAAAAAACAATGTACGAATTTATTATTAAATAAATAATTTAGTGATAAATAATAAAAAGAAATACAGCTTTAATTTTTTTTTAAAAAAAAATATTGAGTTATATCTATTTTTGTTAAATAATGAATCAAAATATGTCTACCATTAGCTATAAAACTACTGCTTTTATGTGAATGTTTGATTATTCGATTAAGTATATGTAACTGTGAAAGAAAAAACCATGGGGCCTAAAAAGTCGTTTACATACCTTGTATAAAAAAGATTTATATTTTTAAAAATGTTCAAAGATATATTGTTATTCATTATTTATTGATTGATCTTGGTTATGCTCAATCTCTACCTATATTCTTCTTTTGAAGTATATTTCAATGTATTTCAAAACAATTTTTTAAAATTATCTTCCTGACGATTTAATACCACTAGGCCACCATCTTGGATTCCATTCCAGTGACAACAAGTGCTGCTTGGCGTGATTCCTTTATCGCACCAAGTAGCACTTGGCGCCTTGCCCCGTGATATGTAACTAGCACAGAAACTTGTATGCATTATCCTGGAAGATTTCGAAGAAAGGTAAAGCGATTTTATTAAATAAACCGAAAGTTTCTCTGTGGTCTGCTAATTATTACTTTTCAGTTCATTTTTTTATTTTCTTACAACTCTTTATAGCTACCCTCGCCTTATGAGTTTCTCTCAGTAAGTATCATTATACGTTTGTATGAAAATCTGGCATAGCATTACTCATTTGGCTGTCACCAGATGAAATTAGATGACGAGGCTGTAACATCAAATAAAACGAAAGGAATATATTTGTATATGA
>BMAV01000830.1:0-20416 GCA_019973955.1 Trichonephila inaurata madagascariensis
TAAAATTGTTTTCAATGATTTTTTTCTCTTTTATTTTGAATACATTATTACATATGGATCTCTTACATCACATTACTTTTATAGAACTAAATATATATTCTTGTAATATTTATGGAAATTAAAAAAGACGAAGAATGTCAGTCCAGTGCAAGACGCAGAAATCAAAATATGAAAGACCTGCGAATGAAATTTATTAACACTCACAATTATATTACATTAAATAAATTTAAATCTTACATTGTTAGTAGGGGAAGGTTTCATCAAGTGTTACTCTTAAACTAAACCATTTCATGAAAACGTAACAGAGGGAGCGAAAACGAACTTCACAAATGAGTAAGAAAGAATGCCCTGAAAGTGTACATGCTTTAATGTAGAAGAATTTAAAGAAAAATAGGTAAACATATTTAAAAATCAAGAGAATTAAAAACTTAAATATAATTTAGAATAATTTCATCAGCGTTACTCTTTTTACTTTATAAATATTTCTTAGATTTACTAGTATTTTTGATCAAATTTATAGGATTTTTTATAAAAGTATATTTCGAAGCGGTCTTTCAATTTTTGCATAGTAACTTCTTTATCTCTGATAAAAGTTTTCATACTTCTAGCTATTTATCTCTCTTTTTATGTGCAAGCTTTAATGTACTTTTAGAATTCTACTTTTGAACGACGTGTGCAGTCATGAATAGTGGCTGAGATTCTTTTTATCTTGCGAAAATACTCTGTTTTACATAGATATTTAATTTTCTGAATTTTAAATTTATTTTTACTAGATAGATTTTCCCCAATGTGGATGTAACTAAGCAAATTAGCTTTTTGTAGGCTGTCTTCTGTAAGAGTACGAGAGCTTGACCTAAACGCGAAGCCCATTTTCAGACAGAAAAAAATGCCTCAATTTCCATAGAAATTTGCAATTTATAACTCATACATTTGTTAACAATAGAGTGTTTTTAAAAATTTAAAAATATATTTCACGAAAACTTTCTTTTCCGTTTTAATACTTGAAGGCATAGCCCATTTAACATTACGATTTAGGAGAAAAAACGAGAAACACATTTTATACCAGAAAAAAAGAATAAACTCGGTTAAAAATGGGAAGTTTGGTAAAAAATGCTACTCTCTAAAGGATAGTGAAGCAAGAATATCATATTAATTTTTCATTTCTTTTATATTTGAATAAATGTTACAAATTCGGGTCCCATTCGTTAACATTAACAGAAGACAACCTTAAGACATGTCGAGTCCCCAAAGGGTAGAGCCTTTTCATGGTGGCACCATCTAGTGGTGACCTCCTTACCAAATTCGTTGACGCTGAATTCTTTTATTAATTCAAGCTTTTGTTGGACGCTAAATATTGCAGTGATTTAATTTGCTTAGACTACCAGAGCCAGTATTTTACATGCTACTTAATTATATGTCATGGATGCCTACGATTTTCGCTTCCAGGAAATATATTGACTTCTGCCGGAGTCGAACCAGCACCCTAAGGTTTACAAAATGGGCACGCTTTCTCTACACCTAAGGAGCCAACTTCGGTATTATAATGCTTCGTATCTTGGGGATTGGTAACTGTACTTTTAAAACTATTCTTCTAGTTGCATGCTAAGTAACTTTAGTACTTTATTGGAATCTTATTCTCAAACTATTTTTTTATTCTTGTAGCCCAGTGGTACAGTCAAAGAAAGGAAAAATATTTGGTCTAAAATTTTTCTAAACACATTGTACTTTTTGCATTATAAAAATTTCTTAGATTTACTAGTATTTTCGATCAAATGTATAAATTATCTTTATAAAATTATTTCTGGATGTGGTAATACATTTTCGACATTTTGTAGCTTCTTCGTTTTCTGATAAATGTTTTCATATTTCTAGCTATTTTTCTCTCTATTTACTTACATGTGTTAATATACATTCAGAATTCTACTTTTGAACGAAGTTTGCAGTCATAAAAGGTGGCTGTGTTACTTTTTTTGTATTGTAGAAAATATTCCGTTTTAATTCGATATTTAATTTTCTGAATTTTAAATAAATTTATTTTTACTAAGTATATTTCCCCAATGGGAATGCAATGCAGCGAATTAGCCTTTTAAAACACGGCAAGTCCCAAAAGGGTATGGAGGCACCAACTAGTAATGGCTTAGTTACCGACTTTGTGGATGCTGGATAATTTTTCAATTCAAGCTTACGTTAGATGCGGATTTTTTGCAGTTAGATAATTTTACGGAGACTACCAAGGCCAAATTGATAATCCAGGAGTACTTTACATGCCACACAAACGTAAGACATGTGAATACGATTTTCGCATCCAGGAAATATATATTAACTCTTGAGGGGATTGAAACGTAGGTTTACTAAATGGGCACGGTTTCTATAAGCTCTAAGGTGAACATTTCAGTATTTTAATACTTGATGCTTTTGTATTAGAAATTTTTTTTTAAAATGACTTCCCTAGTTAAAAGCTAAATAAATTTAGTATTTATTCAGAATCTTATTCTCGAGTTATTTCTTTTTCCTTCTAGCCCAGTGGTACTGTGAAAGAAAAGGGAAAATAGTTGATCTAAAACTGTCCTTGATATTTAAAATCTTACCTAAGATCGAGAAATTGCCATTGCAATACTGAGTCTATGGTACTTTTCAATGATTACATTTTTTTGTTTCTATTAATGACTTTGCTCTGTTAAATTTATGGCAATTTAGTATACTATTATTTTACCAAAATCAATATGAAAAATGTAAATAGAATAAAGAAAATTACGCATTCCTTCAGTATTATATGACAATACGTGATTTATTTACCTTTTGCACTTTATTTACTAGTATAACATAGGTTTAAGATATTTTGTAAAATTCTCTTTCTTAGTATTTTTAAAATATAATAGGTTACTAATGAGTCTTATATAAATATCGTATGTATAATGAAATACAATGAAAATTGATTCATGATTTATATAACTTCACTGAAAAGCAACATAAGGAAAAAGTTGATGCGAACATCCACATTCATTAAAATCTGTTCTAATGGTCTAATACAGACGAGGTCCCATGAAATTATCGTGGCAATGTACGCCTCTATCCTGAAGCAACATACAGGTGACAATACGATTTAGTCTAGGAGAAATTCCGAGTGAAAGCGATAGATGGTTACACACCTATCTCTACAATTTAGGATGGAAATGAAATGGAGAAATTTTCTCCAGTTCCTGCACTCGTGATTCAGTCCCACAAAGAATTTCGATCCACTGATTTAACGAGCACGTATCGCGTGTCTGTGGTATTTGGTGAATACACGGCATCGAACCAGGCACTCGGTCCGAGTCCGGTGCTCTAACCACTAGAAAATAAATTAGTCACTCCTCGAAAGAAAGTGGTACTTAAAGTTTGAAAGTCCAACTATGATTAGACTGGTTAAAGTAATTGTACCCTATATCTCCAATCAGCACTTTCAATAGAACAGACCAATAAAATTTAATTAATGCGTAAAAAAGGTTTTGCATTAAAAAATAAAAGTCACTTTATGACTATATTGGTTAAAATAATTGTGCCTTACGTTCAATGAGAATTTTGATTTGAACCTGAACAATAAAATTGTAAGATCGTCTAAGAAAGGCGATATTTTAAAAATAAAGGCAGAACAATGATTATATTGGTTATGTTTATCGAAACTTCCGCCCAATCAGCGCTTTCATTCGAATCAGAGGAATTAAGTTTAAGCAAAGACACATGGCGGTACTTCAAAAATAAAACCAATCTACGATGATATCAATGAGATTTTCATCCAATTTAACGCTTTGTTGCACAATTTGAGCAATAAAATCATAGAATCTTTGTTGTTTAGATATTAAGGTGCGATATGCATGGCACCAACTTTGTAAAAGGTGATGTTAATACATAAGTACTGTTGTGTGTTTTAGAGCAGCAGTCATCAGTTGGTGATCTGTGAGAAATTTTGAACTGGTCCGCAGGAAAATTGGGAAATTTATTATACTTTTATAAAGTTTAGATGACCAAAATCTACACATTATGGAAAATGGATTTTACTTTACTAAAAATTTTTAGTTGAAACTTTTAACGAACTTCAGATTTCCCATTGAAATTTGAAAGTCACCTATTGTAATCATAGCAAACTGGTAACAAAACACTTCAGTCTGTTGATCATTGGTTTGTTATTGCTTTTCATGAAGTTTATTTTCCAGGGTATGGAAACATAGATAAATACGTAAATATAGCTGTAGTGGTCTGCCATACAGTGGTCAAACCTATTAGTTGTTCACAAAAAATTATGAAGTTATACGTTACGTGGTTCATGAAGTGATGAAGGTTTGGCAATTGCTGTTCTAGAGTAAGCACAAGAGACAATTTTGTATCTGCGCAAAGAACGAAGCAACACAAAATGTCTAACCATATAAGCACTGTAAAATTATTCCTGTATCCTCAAAAAGAGCCGTTTTAAGTTTATTTTTAAACTTGGCACCTCTCCTATGGAGACAATGTTAATAATTTGAGATTTATAATATGGACAAAGAAATCATAATAACTTGGAGTATCCTGTTAAATTACAAAGAAATCTTTTTAGAAAAATTTTGTTTATGTATATTTACACATATTTTTTTATATAAAAAAATCATACCTCAAGGGCCAGCGGGTAATTAGAAATGTGATTTTTCTTTTCTTTATTTTTAACCAGACTGAGCTATAGGAATGCAAGACTGAATACAGCTATCTATAACAAATTTAAGTGTTAAAAAACTATAAATAAATTAAAGTTCAACATTTTGATAAAATCAACAAAAACAATTCCAAACAAAGGTACTATTACATTTATGTCAACCCCGATTTTATATGTGTCATACGCGGTGGATTGGCAACCATGTGCTTCCTTTCATATAATGTTGCCAATACGGTTTGAATAATACGTAAATACCAAAACGAACACAAAATATACATCAGAAAATCTGAACTTTCCCTGTTGTATTTTGCAATAACACCAAATAATATTCTGAAATCACACAAAATAGATCCTTTGCGAGTCTATATAATGTTATTGCCCCAACTTTTAGAAATTTCAACAATCTACTTAGTGGAAAAATTCACAGTCAAGAGCAAAAAAATATTATTTGTGTACAATCAGGCACACAGAATGGTTTTACCTTATTGAATGCATATTGCAACATTTGGTGATGTCTTTTGATTTTAGGTAAATGGTCAACTAAAAAAAAATACAACATAAGTACAAAAAAATAAAAATTATATACTAATTTAATTTAGGATCACTGAAGAAAGATAAAATAGGTGAAGAATTTCAATCGGTATGCTACATTGTTTGTGGAGAGATTTTGAAATCACACCAAACAGATCTGTAGCATACAAAATTTAAATTTATCTATAAAATTTATCCAAAAAATATATCCCGAGCTTAAAAATAAATTAAAAATGAAATACAATACTAACGTTAATTGACATAAAAGGAACTGAACTTTCTTTATTATTGAGAAAGCATAATTTGAAAAAATGATTACAATCTTAAGACGACCTGCTTCCTCGACACATATTTCAGCCATCTGTCTCTTTTGCTTGTTTGCTCACGCGTATTCCAATTTGACTGGAATTACCCCTCACACTGGTTTTTCATGGTCAGTATGATGACCTAAGTTTTCTGCAAAGCAATTTTATGTACTGAAGCCGATTGACTGCACTTGTTTAAAACAAAAACACATGAAATTGCGAAACAGCTCTGAGTGGCCTTTTTTATCAAATTCCTTTGGGGCCTTTTTCAGATATGAGATTTCCATGTTAGTGGGACCTAATAACTTATACTGTTAATTTTTACGGAGACTACCAAGGCCAAATTGATAATCCAGGAGTACTTTATTAATGCCACACAAACGTAAGACATGTGAATACGTGATTTTCGCATCCAGGAAATATATATTAACCTTGAGGGGATTGAAACGTAGGTTTACTAAACGGGCACGTGGTTTCTCTAAGCTCTAAGGTGAACATTTCAGTATTTTAATACTTGATGCTTTGTATTAGTAAATTTTTTTTAAAAATGACTTCCCTAGTTAAAAAAAGCTAAATAAATTTAGTATTTATTCGAATCTTATTCTCGAGTTATTTCTTCCTTCTAGCCCAGAGGTACCAGGAAAAGAAAAGGAAAATAGTTGATCTAAAAATGTTCCTAATATTTACAATCTTACCTAAGATCGAGAAATTGCCATTGCAATACTGAGTCTATGGTACTTTTCAATGATTACATTTTTTTGTGTTTCTATTAATGACTTTGCTCTGTTAAATTTATGGCAATTTAGTATACTATTATTTTACCAAAATCAATATGAAAAATGTAAATAGAATAAAGAAAATGCACGCATTCCTTCAGTATTATATGCAATCTATTTATTTACCTTTTTGCAGCTTATTTACTAGTATAACATAGGTTTAAGATATTTGTAAAAATTCTCTCTTAGTCTTTTTAAAATATAATAGGTTACTAATGAGTCTATATAAATATCGTATGTATATGAAATACAATGAAAATGATTCATGATTTATATAACTTCACGTGAAAAAGCAACATAAGGAAAAAGGTTATGGCGAACATCCACATTCATTAAAATCTGTTGTTGCTCATACCACTGGTCTGACATAGTCAGATCGAGGCCCATGAAATTCATCGTGGCAATGTACGCCTCTGTACCTGAGCACCATACAGGTGACAATACGATTTATCTAGGAGAAATTCCCGAAGGAACGCGATAGATGGTTACACCACCTATCTCTCTACAATTTAGGTATGTGGAAATGAAATGGAGGGAAATTTTCTCCCAGTTCCCCGTAACTCCTCGTGATTCAGCCCACAAAGAATTTCGGATCCACTGATTTAACGAGCACGTGCTCCGCGTGTACTCGGTGGGTATTTGGTGGTACGAGCATCGAACCCAGGCCTCCCGGTCCGGAGTCCGGTGCTCTAAACACTAGAACATAAATTAGTCACTCCTCGAAAGAAAGTGGTACTTAAAGTATGAAAGTCCAACTATGATTAGACTGGTTAAAGTAATTGTACCCTATATCTCCAATCAGCACTTTCAATAGAACAGCATCATCAAAATTTAATTAATGCAAAAAGGTTTTGCATTAAAAAATGTAGATTACTTTTATGACTTTGAGAAAGAGCAAAATAATTGCTCCTACGTTCAATGAGAATTTTGATTTGAACCTGAACAATAAAAATTGTAAGATCGTCTAAGAGAAGGCGATATTTTAAAAATAAAAAGTAGAACAAAATGATTATATTGGTTATGTTTATCGAAACTTCAGCCTCCAATCAGTTTTCATTCGAATCAGAGGAATTAAGTTTAAGCAAAGACACATGGCGGTACTTCAAAAATAAAACCAATCTACGATGTGTGATATCAATGAGATTTTCATCCACTTATAACGCTTTGTTGCACAATTTGAGCAATAAAATCATAGAATTCTTTTTGTTGTTTAGATATTAAGGTGTGATATGCATGGCACCAACTTTGTAAAAGGTGATGTTAATACATAAGTACTGTTGTGGTGTTTGTATGTTGTGTCAATTGGTGATTCAGAGAAATTTTGAATGGTCCGCAGGAAAATTGTGGGACATTATTATTTATACTTTTTCTTATAAAAGTTTATTAAAAAAGATGAGCAAAAAGTACACATTATGGAACATGGATTTTACTTTACTAAAAAATTTTAGTTGCCACTTTAACGAACTTCAGATTTCCATTGAAATTTGAAAGTCACCTATTGTAATCATAAATTGGTAACAAAACACTTCAGTCTGTTGATCATTGGTTTGTTATTGCTTTTCATGAAGTTTATTTTCCAGGGTATGGAAACATAGATAAATACGTAAATATAGCTGTAGTGGTCTGCCATACAGTGGTCAAAACTCTATTAGTTGTTCGCTACAAAAATTATGAAGTTATACGTTACGTGGTTCATGAAGCATGAAGGTTTGCCACACCATGTTCTTAGAGTAAGTTATCAAGAGACAATTTTGTATCTGCGCAAAGAACGAAGCAACACAAAATGTCTAACCATATAAGCACTGTAAAATTATTCATGTATCCTCAAAAAGAGCCGTTTTAAGTTTATTTTTAAATCCTAAGTAACTCCTCTCCCATGGAGACAATGTTAATAATTTGAGATTTTATAATATGGACAAAGAAATCATAATAACTTGGAGTATCCTGTTAAATTACAAAGAAATCTTTTTAGAAAAATTTTGTTTATGTATATTTACACATATTTTTTTATATAAAAAAATCATACCTCAAGGGCAAGCGGGTAATTAGAAATGTGATTTTTCTTTTCTTTATTTTTAACCAGACTGAGCTATAGGAATGCAAGACTGAATACAGCTATCTATAACAAATTTAAGTGTTAAAAAACTATAAATAAATTAAAGTTCAACATTTTGATAAAATCAACAAAAACAATTCCAAACAAAGGTACTATTACATTTATGTCAACCCCGATTTTATATGTGTCATACGCGGTGGATTGGCAACCATGTGCTTCCTTTCATATAATAATAAGCTAAATACGGTTTGATAATACGCAAATACCAAAATGAACACAAAAATATACATCAGAAAATCTGAACTTTTCCTGTTGTATTTGCAATAACACCAAATAATATTCTGAAATCACACAAAATAGATCCTTTTGGTGAAATTATATAATGTTATTACCCCAACTTTTAGAAATTTCAAAATCTACTTAGTGGAAAAAATCACCACAGTCAAGAGCAAAATATTATTGTGTGCTGTAATCAGGCGCACAGAATGAGCCTTTTACCTTATTGTGAATGGTTGGCTGTAAATATTTGGTGATGTCTTTTGATTTTAGGTAAATGGTCAACTAAAAAAATACAACATAAGTACAAAAAAATAAAAATTATATACCTCACTTAATTAGATCACTGAAGAAAGATAAAATAGGTGAAGACTAATCGGTATGCTAATTGTTTGTGGAGAGATTTAGAAATCACACCAAATGATCTGGGAAAAGCATACAAAAATTTAAATTTATCTATGTACTTATCCAAAAAAATATATCCCGAGCTTAAAAATAAATTAAAAAGAAATACAAACTAACGTTAATTGACATAAAAGGAACTGAACTTTTATTGGCTGGAGAAAAGTATATATTTGAAAAGATTACAATCTTAAGACAACCTGCTTCCACGACACATATTTCAGCCATCTGTCTCTTTTGCTTGTTTGATCACGCCTATTCCAATTTGACGGAATTACGCCTCACACTGGTTTTTCATGGTCAGTATGATGACCTAAGTTTCTGCAAAGCAATTTTATGTACTGAAGCCGATTGACTGCACTTGAATAAAACAAAAACATATGAAATTGCGAAACAGCTCTGAGTGGCTTTTGTATCCAAATTTCTTACCAGATATAAGTACCATGTTAGTGGGACCATAATAACTTGGAGTATTCTGTTAACAAATTACAAATGAAATCTGTTTAGAAATGTTTTGTTTATATATATTTACACACCAATTTTTTTTAAATCATATCTAAAGTGCAAGCGGGAAAAGATAGTAGAAATGTGTGTTTTTCTTTTCTTTCTTTTTAACCAGACTGCATGGCTGAGCTCAGCTAGCTATAACAAACTTAAATGTTAAAAAGTTATAAAAAAATTAAAGTTCAACATTTTGATAAGATCAACAAAAACTGTTCCAAACAAAGGTACTATTGCAACTATGTCAACCCTGATTATGTATGTGTCGTACACGTTGAATTGCCAACCATTTGCTTCCTTTCTTATAATTTTGCCAATACGGTTTCGATAATATATAAATATCACAGCAAACACAAAATATAGATAAAATAATTTACCATTTTTATTTCAGTGTAATATCAAATAAAATGTTGAAATCAAACAAAATAGATCATTTGCGAGTCTAATGTTATTGCCTCAACTTTTAGAAATTTCAACAACTACTCAGAGGAAAAATTCACAGTCAAGAGCAAAAATATTATTGTGTACAAACAGGCAAAAATGGTTTTCCCTTTGTGATTGCACGTTGTACATCGGTGATGGCTTTTTATTTTAGGTGTTCGGTCGACTAAAACAAATAACACATGTTAATGAAAAAAATAAAATTATATATTAATTTAGTTTAGGATCACTGTAAAATATGTGAAAGATTTCAATCAGTAGAGTACTCCTTAATGGAGAGATTTTGAAATCACGCCAAACATAGCATACGGAATTAAAATTAGTACTCAATGTATAAAATTTATCCAAAAAATAAATATCCTGAGCTTAAAAATAAATTGAAAAACGAAATACAATACTAAAGTTAATTGACATAAAAAGAACTGAACTAACTTCAACAAAGAAAAAGCATAATTTGAAAAAATAATTACAATCCTTCGACCAACTGCTTCCTCAACACGTATTTGAGCCATTTGCTTAGTTTGTTCGCTGATACTTATTCCAATTTGACGTGGAATTACACCTCTTGCTGCTTTTGCGTGGTCAGTATGATGACCTACATTCGATTTTTTGCAAAGCAATTTTATGTACTGAAACCGATTGAATGCACTTAAAAAAGTTAAAACAAAAACATGAAATTGCAAAACAACTTTGAGTAGGCCTTGCATCCAAATTCATTTTGATAAAATAAGCGGAAAATTTCAATCGGTACGGTACTCGCGTTTGTGGATTGATTGATTGATTATTAACGTCGCACTGTTTAGCTTCACTAGTGCTTTTGGCCACGGACCACGTAATTTTGAACCATGGTCAAGTGACGTGGACGACACTTGACCTGGCACTCCCCTCTCCTAACTACCACACCACACTAACGGGAAGAAGTTTCAGCTCTCTATAGATTTAACGTGCATCGCTGCCCTACATGGCGGGTCATTAGTGGTACTGGGCTCGAACTTGTGACAAGGCATGCCACTCGCGTTTGTGGAGATCAAAACTGTAACTATTTGGCATAAAAAATAAGTAGAAAGTGTAATAAATGTAGGTCAAATATAATCTTCGTCTTCTCTTAATAAAGAGAAATATATTTAGCTTAAAATTATATAAAGAGACAACATTAAAAATATAAGCAAAATCGTAATCATCCCGCGATAATGCTGTCCAATTGTTGCCAAACCAACAAAACAAAATTTGAATTGTTAAAAGAATAATTTTAGAAAAATTGATTTATTAGAAAAATAATCCTAATTACGTATCAAAGAACAAAAAAATGTATATATATGACAATCAACAAACATGACTATAGTAAAAATATGTATTAATCACGAAAAAACAGCGTGTAAAGTATAAATTTTCGCGTTCAGAGAGAATCGCGACATCATATGACGTCATAACACCTAAAAATCATTTAAAAGTTAAATTTTAAAAAAAAATTAGAGAATTACGACATAATAAGTGCATAAGATTCCGTCTGGAATCAAATGCAACGTTATGTCAAAGTTATAGAGAAAATGGTCAAGTACTTTTAGAGATTAGCGGCTTTGAACAAACACACATATTTTTATTTATACAGATAATAAATATTAAAAAGTGTTGCAAAATAAAGTAATATGTATAAATAAAGTTTTTAGTTTTAATGAATAGGATAAGCTTTAGATACTTGTAGCTACAGAAGCTTCATACAGAACGTGAATCCATTTTGCATACTTATTTGTAATCTTTCCGATTTTTATTGAGACCTGTGGAACACCTGGGCATGCTTCTTGGAAACGTAGAGCGCCATGGAACGCAGTTTGAAGACCACTGTGAAACCTTACGTAATGCTCTATCTAAACTTAAAGCAACTTTATTATTACATGCTGCCCCTCACATAAAAACTGAGTCACCTGCGGAATTTGAGAAAGGTGTACCCTCATACAGCAGAAAAGTCGCCTTTTTTCGCTAATAGGAAAAACCACGTACCTATTCACGCGTGCACCCTTAAAATATTGCGAGGTCTTAACTTTGGTCATCACTCCGGTAACCTTTGACGCAATTAAAACCCCTTACTAATCTAAGGAGCAGGATGAAATTTGAGGATAAAGAGGTCGAATTCTACGATCCCAAGACCCTTGAGAGGGCAGAAAGAAGTCTGATGCCAACCTTCAAATAGGACAGATGTAATCTCCTCCCTTACAAACAACAGAATTTGGACTATACTGAACTAACCAACCTTTTAAAAACTTCAATACAAATACTGTAATTAATAGGTGTGACGCGTAAATAAACAAATTATTTAAATTAATAAATACCTTGCTACAATTTATTTTCTCAAAACGTCAGACTTTTTTCTCTAACCTTTCAGAGCTCCTCCACCCAGTGAAACATTTAAAAGATCCTATATTCCTGAAAAGGATTTTCACATCTGTTTCTTTATCGGCAAGTAACCCTCAGGGATTGTATACTGTTCGAGACTTTTTGAAAGAACGCAAATATTTTTCTCTTGCTTACTTGTACCTGTACATCTGGAATTAAACATTCAAAGCAGAGTTTTTTCACTCTTTTTCAGGACTTTCACCCTTAAGCCTCCATTCGTTTGTGTAAATCAATCCAAAATGTGTAAAATGGCTCCCAAGGTATAAAATATCGGTATACCGAAAACTTGTTTAAAAAAATAGGATGTTGTGTTTGAGAATTTTATTCTGTTATCGGCTAAGACTTATATTTGAGAGAAAAACGTAGAGATATGGTTCACCCAGACGAAAATAAATTCTGAGCAAGCACAAAACTGTAATTGAGTATAAATTCTGCCAGTTGCAATCCCGAATGTAGACTTGGAATGGATCTGAGCTGCAACATGTGAAATAAACTTGCTTAGAATCCAGATAAACTATTCTGAAGAGAGACTCATTTTTTTATAATGAATTTTAAGTATATCAAATCTCTAGTTCTCTTGGAAAAATAAGCTTAAAATACATTTTAGAAAGACACTTACATTCAAAGGACTCTGTTTGCGTGTAGTAGCTTATTCAGATTCTAAAACTGGTTAAGAGGAACATATTAATGTAAATGATTTCTATATTATAAATGCATTATAAAGGAAACAATAACGGTATATCAAATTGTCCTACCCAGAGCATCTTTACTTAATATGTAAGCATGTTAAATTCAAAATAAATAAATTTCAGGCAAAAAATAAAACAAAATTTCCCTAAGGAAAAGTTATAGTTAAATTCAATATGATGTAAAAAATACTTTAAATGTATGCTTAGTTACAAGAAAAAGTTTCGATGAGTTAAATCGGAATTTTAATGTTTAAAACCCATTAACTTTTCAATATATAAATAATTGTTTCTCACTGTTAGATAAATATTTTTAATTCCATGTTTCAAAGAATATTAAAAAAACGTTATTATATAGTAATAATGCTAGTTATTCGTAGTCGTTATTGAGAATATATATCGAATTACCCAAGCCATTCTTGGATTCTAAAAGAAAAAAATAACCTTATAAAATTTATACTACCAAAAATAAAAATTTATTTCTGGAACCTTTTCAATACCCCAAAGCATATTACTAAATACAGATAAATTAATTACAGTTTTCATGAAAAAACGTTTCTTTTTAAGAATTTGTGTAAAAGTTAAGAAACCAAAATGAAATTTTGGTGCGTTTTTCCATTTTTAGAGAGTTAGCAATAAATATTATATTAATTGCATTAATAATGCGTTATTTTCCTACTTCATTCCACGAAAGAAATCAATTTACCTAAAAAAAATAATGCATTCATCACTAAATTCTAATTTGTACTTAAAACGAATTCCTCGAAAAGCAAGTCCTTACATATTTCTCGAACACAGAATTTGAAAACTTCCTAAATAAAAGAATGATCCATTCTTCTTATTCGAAGATTAACTGTAAAAAATAGTAAATCAACAAGTTTTTTTTTATTTTCTTCTTTTAAAATTCTCTCAGTCAGGAATGTGACGAAAATTAAAACCGTAATTCTTCTAAAGACTTTATATTTTTTGAAAAAAGAGTTTTCAAAGAAAGGAAAAAAACCAGTTATAATTTTTCAATAAAAAATTTAACAAAATGATCAAGATTACACATACCAAAAAAGATAAGGTAATTTTCACAGCCAAAGCTAATAAATTTTATTATATTTTAATAAAAATGTTGTACAAGCTTTAACATTAAATTCATTTCTAAATTTGAATGAAATCCTAATGGTTTACATTTAAAACAGATGGTTTAAAAATAAAAAAAGAAATTAATTGTATTTCTCAAATATATATCAGCATCAGAAAATATCTGATAATATATTTTATCAAGCTTGTAACATAAAATTACATTTATTTTTTATTCAGATTTTACACCTATATTACTCTTATATTTATATTTCTTTCATGTAACAAGAAGAAAATTTACTATTTTATTTAAAAAATATTAAATTTAATAAATTAATTTCTATTAAATTTATATACTATTTTTATATATATTTCAATTTAATACATACATGTAAGTCATAGCGAGAATTACATATCCTTTCCGTCACTTCTGAATTTTAGAAAACGAATAAAAATATTGAGGTGTAAAAAATATCTCAATATATTTGTTTTGAATGGAATGTACGAAATCATTTAAAAAGCATTATTTTTAATATTTACAAAATATCCTAAAATATCACTCGTAAAACACAGAAATATTTAATGTATTAAATGAACGTGCGAATAAAATGCTCAATCTAAAAACTTACAAGAAATGTTCCTTCCAGTAAAGAAATAAAAAATTTATTTTGTCAAAAGTAATACATTCGGATTAAAAAGCGTTAGGTTATACATGAGAATACAAAACTGTGAAATTAAATTCTAAGTCTAAATGTGAAGTGTAAGTCTTATCTTCTAGGATTAAGTCCTTGATTGAAGTTATGACTAATTAAATGGCATTCAATTATAATATATTTTTCGGCTTTACCGCATACCTGCTTTAACTTCTGAATATGAAACTGAAGATTTATGTATGAAGACTACCTAAAATTTCTAAAAATGTAAACATTCTCGTCTTTTAACAGAGCGTACATTTTTAATAAATTTCAGTCTTAAAAAGGGGTTAGATCTAAATATCGTAAAATTAAGCTTTGCAGTTGACATGTGAATACCCAAATAATTTTTCAAATCACCATTGTCAGAGAAAGATTTCTTGCACACTTCACAAACATGAGGCCTTTATTTGGTATGAATGTGCAAATGTCTTTTTAAAGTACTACTATGGGCAAAAGCTTTGTTGCATATTTCACAAGTATGTGGCTTTTCCTTAGTATGAACGCAAAGTACTCTTTTTAAATTACACCTCTGTGAGAAATATTTGTTACAAATTTCACAACTGTAAGGCTTTTCCTTGGTATGAATAAGAAAATGAATTTTCAAAAATATCCATTGTGAGAGAGAAAGCGTTGTGCACATACTACAAAACATAAGGCTTTTTCTTTGGTATGAATACGCAAATGTTCTTTTAAAGTGCTCCTCTGTGAGAAGGATTTATTTGCATATTTCACAACTAGAAGAGCTTTTTCCTTGGTATGAACATATATTTGTTTTAAAAAGTACACCTGTGTGAGAAAGATTTGTTGCATATTTCACAACTGTAAGGGCTTTTTCATAGTATGAACACGCAAATGTTCTTTTTAAATTACACCTCTGTGAAAGATTTGTTGCAAATTTCACAACTGTAAGGCTTTTCCTTGGTATGAATAATAAAATAAGATTTTTCAAATATCCATTTTCCCTGAGAGAAAGCTTTGTGCACACTTCACAAACATAAGGCTTTTTCTTTGGTATGAATACGCAAATGTTCTTTTTCTAGAGTACTCCTCTGGCTTGAGAAAAGATTTATTTGCATATTTATTTCACAACTGTGAGGCGTTTCCTTGGTATGAACATGCAGATGTTGTTTTAAAATACACTTGCATGAGAAAGATTTGTTGCAAATTTCACAACTGTGAGGAATTTCCTTGGTATGAATACGAAAATGAGTTTTCAAATCTCCTTTGCGAGAGAAAGCTTTATTGCACACTTCACAAACATAAGGCTTTTCCTTGGTATGAACACGGAAATGTTCTTTTAATTTATCATTTCGTGAAAAAGCTTTGTTGCATATTTTACAAACATGAGGCTTTTCCTTGGTATGAATAAACAGATGTCTTCTTAAAAGATAAGCTTGAGAGAAAGTCTTGTTGCAAATTTCGCAAGTTTGGATTTTTTTGTTGGTATGAAGAACCCGATGTGCTCTCAAGTCAACATCTTGAGGGAAAGTCATATGACATATTTCACAAATATGAGGCTTTTCATCAGAAAGAATATGCACGTGTTGATTCAAAATTTCATTTCGAGGAAGGGCCATGTTGCTAATTTTAAAATGAAAGCTTTACCTCTTGTTCTATCCCGTAAATACTTATTTAATATAAGGAGAAATAACAAATTACAAATTACATCACTTTACATGAATAAGCGTTTATAATTATATTTTCATATTAATTTGCTTCATTTCAACGTTGTACTGAAATCGAAATCCAAATTTTTACTTTCTTTTGAAACTAAAACCTAAAAGAGAATTCCTTCTGTATATTATTGCTTTAAATATATTAAAAACGTTTCATACATTTTCTCTCTTCAGTTAGCTCAAAAAAGTGAAGTCTTTTTTAATGGTACGTGCGTAAAAAGACAATCAAAATCTAAAATATATTTTCTTTAAGTACAGAAAATTATTCACGTTTGGATTTGCTTTGATTTTTAAGAGAATCGCCCTTAGAAGGACCACCACGAGGGCTTTTTGCGATGGATCTTGTATTTTCGACACGCATTCGTGACGAGGACCGCACCTGAGTCGGCAACCCTCTTCCCACACCACGCCTGCAAGAGAAGTTTCAGTTCCGACAGATTTCACGTGCAACAGCTATTCTACTATGGTGGCTAATAAGTGGCACTTGCCAGGAACTCATGACACACCGGCCACGAATACATGACCATGACCCCTAAACTACCGCGACCACCAGACTTAAATGAAACGGAGAATGAAATTTAGTTATAATGAGGTTTGAGAGCAAAATAGTTGTCTATAGATACTAATATTGTTTACAAACACTAATATTTGAATGAATAAAAAATAAATCGAATTAGCCGTGTATTGTTTCCTACTAAAATAATGTTAACTGAGCAAAATAAATTATTTTATAACAAATTTTTTCGAAAAGGAGGGCGTCCATTCTCACGTGAATATCACCGAGAAGACTTTATTTCCCTTATTAGCTGGATCCTTTAGATCAGGAAGGATTCGAATTTAATTTCATTGACCCCTTCGGATAGACAAACGGCCGATGAGATGAAAACGCAGTCGATTGTATTTTCGCCACCCACAGACTGCGAACCACATATTCAACGGCTCGACTCACAGGTATTGGTAGACGGAAGGACGTGCCCTCATTATATGTTTCGAAATGTCAAAAGAACCATCGAATTATTATGGAGGTAAGAATAGCCTTTCGACGGAAATTCATCTATACAAAGATTATTTACATATAATTCAACTCTATTTCATGTCGCTATTTCCTAATATTCAAAAGTTGTCATCCGGAGTGGTTGAAACTGGAGTTGCGTGCATGTGTGTTGATTCGATGTAATTAAGTCACACATTACGATTTGTACATCACTTACGTCGTGAATTCTTTATTTATTTATTAGTATTATACATTGTTTATTTACATTAGTATTATTTACATTGTTTATATATTTGTTTATTAATACCTTCCTTGGACCAATAGTTGTTACAAGATCTGTCACCAACAGCCCTCGGGGCATCATAGTAAATTAAAATCAAATCAAACAGATCGCTTGTTTTATTCTGTATTAGATTAAAAAGAAATTAAACAGAGCTTCCGTCGCCAGCCGTATAGTGGTTAGCGACGCCGACTGCTGGGACTTAGGGCTTGGGTTCGAATCTCGGAGAGAGCACGGATTTTTGTAAATATTAGCCAGCGTAGCTAACTGCGGCATGTTTGTACTCTAAATAGCTATCAAGCCTAAGTCACTCATTGAGGTTGGTGGAAGGGAATGTGGGGTCATGACCACCCCAGGATGTTCTTCTTCAATGTTGAGCTGTAATGGTCAATCATGTGTGTACAATAAATATCATTATTCATCCTGCCATTATGTCATAATATATATATCTATATTTTGTAATTTAGCCCTTCAATTTTATATGCATTATGAAAATAAATAATACGCATCAAGAGAGAGAGGGTGGCAGAAGTGTGCTAACAAGACAAAATACGGATTTTTGGGACAGCCCTTATGTCTGTTTCTCAACAATTACACTCAAAGAGATACATGCCTAGCCATTAGGCGTACAAAGATTGTTACATCTTTTGTTTCGAAGCAGTATTTTTTACATTTTGTTCAAGTTTTTCAAGAAATTCGAACAAATATGCAAAATTTCTTTTTAACATCAAAGTAGCACCAATGTTGTAAAATCATACATTAAGCCCCCTCCAAAAAAAAGAAAAGAAACTCTTTCATTGAAAACATAAACAATTTCGTAATCAAAACTTAACATTATTCTAGTACAAATTCTTTTAACAGGATTTTTATTACCTAATTACACAACTTAGAAACTTTTCAGAATAATTTACCACAGAACGAAGAAACTATGCATTATTGTAGAATTTAAAAGGCTCTATATCTTTTTCTATCAGAAAAATATATGAAGAAAGAATTTTTTTGATCCTCTCGTGAAACATTAAATAAAATAACTCCAGTGCTGAGGCTATGAATTAGAATATGAGACCATTTAAACAATAATAAAAATGGAGAGAAGATGAAAAACTTTTGCTTAATTAAATTACATAATGTGATTATTTTCTCAATAAACGTAGCATTTAGATAAAACGAGAAACGTGGTATGTGTATTAGACGTTTCATAGTATGATTATTAAAAGAATTCTGTAAATGGGAAAAAAATAAAAAAAATTCAGAATTTTTTAAAAAATTCCTTAAGACATGTGTGTAATACCTAGATGCCCAAGAAAAATCAGAAAATATTTCTAGAATAATATTGCAAATAAAATTAAATATAATGTAAAATACAAGCTAATGAGATTATATTAAAAATCAATGTTTTTATAATTTGCAAGAATAAAAAAAAAAAAAGAAACATATTTTGTATCATCATACATATTTGAGCAATTATTTCTTAATTTTATTATTATTCCATCAATTGAGTAATTTAAAAAGAAAACTGAAATCCACACACACACTAAAAGTTCCGAAACTACCCGCTTGATGTGTGCTGCCCTCTATTAAAAATTTCGAAAACGAATAAAACATCAATGCAAGAAAAACGCATTTTTTAAAAAATATACCTGATTAATTAAGTAAATCATGATTCTGTTTTCTTTATGTAAAATATGCTTAAGCCCAAATTTTTATGAGGAACATTAAATCCAGTAAGTTTGTGTAAAATGTCAGTGTGAAGAATATAGATACGTATCACTTATTTTTAAATATCTCTTTCAAAATAGAAGCTATATTTTTGAGTATAATCTTTGAGCATAAGAGATGTTTTTAAACAAAGGAAATGAAATATTATCATGTTTTATTTGTGACGTCTCTCGCGTCCTTCTGCTAACACAACTCCTATGTTCTTTGACGGCCACGATTAATGCAAAACTTTTCCACCCAATACCAGAAGATAACGAAATAATATGTAAAAAAAGATATACTATAAAAAGGATAGAAGCTTTGATGATAAGATATAGCGAGGCAAAACTTAGAATAGTTTAGTGTGGAATCATTCTGATCCAATAGCATGGCAAGTTTAGAAACGATTAATGGAAACTTTTTCAACAATACCAAGAAGATAAACGAAGATAATATGTAAATGAGATATACTATAAAGGATAGAAGCTTTTTATGATAAAGATATAGCGCGGCAACTTAGAATAGTTTAGTGTGGAATCATTCTGATTAATAGAGCGGCAAGTTTAGAGATAGCTTAGTGCGGAACCTCGCAGATCAAGAGTTAGCAGTCCGATAGCTTTGGAAGGAATAAAACCCAATATAAAAGTTGGAATCTTCTATATAAGTGAATTATAAATATCTTTCTATAGGTGAAGGAAGGAGATCTGCAAAGGTAATATTTGATAAAGTAATTAGATGAATCGGTTATTAATTATAATTGAGATAAAGGATCTAGTCGCGTGATCTGACTTAAATACAAAAGGGTTTATTGGGTGTTAGCTCTCACTTTAATTAAAATTGTCAAATTAGAATTAAGTAATATAAGTTATTCTTAATAAAAAATTGTATTAAGAACTACTATGTCTCATCATTTTGATAATCCCACACCTCAGCTTACCGCGGAACCGGAACGACATAGTCATGGATGGCTATGT
>BMAV01000831.1:12166-27959 GCA_019973955.1 Trichonephila inaurata madagascariensis
TTTTTTTTTTTTTTTTTTTTTTGTCCAAGAGTGTATATATTTATTAATATAGATATATATTTAGCATGTTCAAATTTTCAATCGTTAATAAAATACTTTCTATATTCATCCAATCAAGTTCAAATACATTTTTTAAAACTTGTAGTGGATGACACTTGATGTTAATATTTTTTCAAATATTAATTCATTAATTTAATTCAAATTAATTACTGGTTTTCGACGCCAACTTAGATTCGTATCCATTGTTGCAACAATGTAACTGTTAAAACAATGACAAAAGTGAGCGTTGAATATCGATTTTTTAGTCAAACTAACCACACCGGGTGTGCATTGTTACAACAATTCAGACAAATCATGCTCTTTTTTCAATTCCTACTATTAGTTTACTCTCTCCCTATTATTTTCAAATTTCAACTACATAGACTTGCATTAAAAAACGCGCTATTTGTGTAAAAATCCCATAATAAGCTTATAAGTAACATTTTTTTCACCTTTGTTGGAAAAGTTGAAGTGGCATGTATAGTTACTACTTTTTTTTATCAAACAGTGGCACTCTTCCCAAAAAAGTAGGCCACCCTTGCGTTAATATAACTTTTTCGTGAACTGAAAAATTAGTTACGAAATCTTATATAGCTTTCACAATTTTACAGGAGAAAACTGATGAAGTTACCCACAAAACCTAATGAATTCACCTGATGCGTGTCATAGGAACCCTCGAACATCCAACTTCAATTACCTCTTCTATCCACTGGTATATTTGTTCAAGAGGTCGGTCGTTTTCTTTATATTGTGGAATGGACTATGAATCAATATCAACATAATCAAGCTTGGAATCTTACTTTTTGATGGACCTTACAAAGACGTTCGGTCACGCGATTTCCACGCAGAAATGTTGGGATAATAATAGAAATCCCAGCTAATAAATTCTTTCATTTGTCGAAAAGACCAAAAAATAATTAATTCTCATTGGTGGGTTTCATTCATAGCGAATTCGCGCTTCCTTTAAGACCACGATTTTAATTCGATTTATTTAAAAATTTAAACATTTCCACTGTATTTGTTCTTCACACAAGCTACTATTTCAGTCTTCTGTTGTATTTTGTGCTATTTTAGAATATGGATATTTCTAATATCATGGGTGAGTACCAGGATATTTTTTTAAAAAGAATTAGTGCTGTGCTTTTAATTATTGCTATAAACCGCGCATTTCCACTTAATTTTACTTTTTATAATGCTTTTTTGAGAGAGAGAAATGTTTCTTGTTAGATGAAATTCATTGAAGGAACGCGCAGTTTTTGGAATGTAGTAAGTTATCAGCACTTATTAATTGATATTCATTATTAATTTTAATGCAATTATGTAATTATTTTATTTACAATATAATTATTATGTGTAATATTTTTCATAATATTTATTTATAATCATTATTATGTTATTTATATTATAAGGGTGTTAAGAATAATACTCATATGTGATTATTATACATCATAAATACTATTAAATTATATTATGATAATAATATTACGTATTATATAATTTTTATTATGTAATATTGATATTGGTTATTTTTATTCTATTACTATATTCTTCATTTCTGAAATATATTTCAAAACAGTTCCTTACAATTATTTTCCTGACGATTTGTTACCGCTAGGACGCCATCTTGGATTCCATGTAACTCGACAACAACCGCTGCTTGGCGCGACTCCTTAATCGCACCAAACAGCACTTGGCGCGAACTCCTATATCATATTAGTTCCTTTATGGAGTTGAGCATTCTGATAATTAAGCCGACGTTATGAGAATCACTTGTTGTGTGGAATCGCGAATGAGTAAAGGAATGTTATATTAACGTCGCACTTTTCAGCTACTCGGGAGCTTTTGGCGATAGACCTAATAATTTTGAACCATGGTCAAGCGACGAGAACGACACCTGAGCTTGCACCGACTTCTCGAAACTACCACGCACTACACCAATGGGAGAACGTTTGATCCTCGACATCTTTTACGCACATCGGACCCCCTCTGCACGGCGGGTCTTCAGAGGTACAAGGTTCGAACCAGCTACGAGTCCGTTATCTGGACCACATGTAATCTCGAACAGACTTTAATATATAGGAATCTAATCAAACACAGTGCTCTGTCATTGTGATTACCTTTTTACAAAGGTTGAGGAGCGCATACTTACATCTGCAAATTGAATCTTCGGTTCGTACTTTTATGCCTTGGTGTAAATCCAGTTTAAAGGGACACAGTACAGTTTAGTTTGACGGATATCGGTCCAAAAAATAATTTGCATAAATTATTCCATATATATTTTCTATTATCTCAGAAAATTTGAGAGCTCCAAGTTAAAAAGCTAGTTATAACTTTTATATTCATTAATATTCGCACCCCGCGATAGCAAATAAAAACTTTAAACTGATCTACCTCAAAACAAAAGATCATAAATGTTTTATATTTCACTTAAAATGCTAATTTTTCCCATACAAATCGTGCCAAATGTTTTGAAAATTTTCCTAAATAGTGCTAATACATACAAGAAAAATCGGTATTCATTTTAAAATCAAAACAAAAGATTTGTATAACTTTTCATTTCATTCAATTCCTACACTATTAGCTCACACTCTATATATTTATTTATCTTGGTGGAATTTTCAATCGTTAATAAAATACATTTTAAAGCGCTCAGTTGAGCTGAAATTTTTAAAACATTATTTCGGATGACAATACAATATAATTTAATTATAATTAATAAAAATTAATTAATTACAACTAATTATTTAAAGAATTACAAATACAGCCACGTTGGCATCATTTTCAGCGACTTAGCGACCCTTTTGGCGACTTGTGTCAAAACTTGGAAAGGTTTTTTTTCTCACATTTTAAAACATTCAGTTGAACTGAAATTTTATATACACGATTGTTTTGGATGACAATACGATACTTTAATGGTAATTAATAAAAACTAATTACCACTTAATGTTATTCTGTCCCATGTACACTTGCCTCCGAAAGTCTGCGTACAAACGATCATTTTTCATATTCATGCAAAGATCGCTAATTAAATGAAGTCTTTCTGAATCAATACTATTTTTTATTCATTCCTATAACGTCGTAAATTCAAATAGTATAAGTAAAAATCACCTGAATATTACATAAAATAATACAAATATTTATAACTTGAGAACGACACAAATCGTGTACGTCAAAAGTCTGCGTACACTGGAAAAAAACCTTTACAATAATGGATTGTAACTAAAAGTTAATACTTTTTAAACTATTCCGTTCTTTCTATATATAACTCTCTCAACATATTTAGAAAGGAGCTAATTATTAGCTTAATTATTTCATCTGTGGATATTTTGTTCCATTTTTCTACTATAACAGATGTGAGCATTTCCTTGGATGTTATTACGTTTTTCCTGAGTATTCATTCAAGTAAATCCCACAAATGCTGTATTGTGCTTAGCTCTGGGGACTAGGTTGACTTTCGGAATTGGTTTGGTACATGTCAGAACAGCAATGATTTCACAATGTGAAACATTTACTTGGTACCTTTGTGCCGTTAAAAGTAAAAATCATTACTCACCGCAAATTTCTCGGCATATGCCCTGATATTTTACTTCAATAAGTTCAAGCAACAAATTTTGTACATTGTTGATTCAATAGATTCCAGATTACCAGCCGAAAGGCTTCCAATGCACCCCCAAACATTATGCCTCCTCCTCCATGTTTGATAGTCGAAAAAGGATTCTCTTTCTTAAGGTCTTTCCAGGAATTTTTGCGCTTTTTGATGCTAAATTACAAAAATTACTTTCAACTAAATATATTACATTTTTCTAAAAAATATGTGTCCTATTTAGGTATTTTTTGGCAAAGGTCATTAGCTCTTAGCTCTGTTCATTCGAAAGATGAATGGCTTCTTGAGTGCAACTCGGACATGATAGTCATCCTTTTTCAGTTTTCTTCCAATTGTAATTAAAGTCACACTTTTTTGAAATATCTCAGCAACACTTGTAGCTATTTGTGAAGCTTATAGGCTTGGATTTATTTTTATACAGCGTATTACAAAGCAAGATTCTCGAAGTGACACTGCAGACGGGCGGCCGGATCTTGGCTTGGACGTTAAAGTTTTAGTTGATTCGTAGTTTATGAACACTTCTTCAATCAATAAATGTCTCCTCTATTAACAATTTCAACACAATTTGTTTAAAAATATCTCCCTTTTCTGAAGATGTATAATGATTTTTCTTTCAATAATACATCGTCCTCTATTCTGTTTGAAAGATTTTGTGGTTCCATGACAAATCTCAAATTCTAAGTAAATCGTAAAAGCTTATAATTACTTAAAAACATGATTTAGTGCAATAATTTTAAAATAAAAGGTCTTTAAGAGCTCTTTGTAAGTGTACGCAGACTTTAGACGCGGATGGTTGGTGATTATTTGGTCATTCTTGTTTTTTCTCGTAAAAGTGAATTTTGTTCTTGTTTGAATAAGGAGATTTTGATTTTCTAAAGCGATATTTTAATAGTAATTATAACATAAAAACGTAAGATGATTGCCTATACGCAGACTTTCGGAGGCAAGTGTATATATGATACAAATTTATATTAATTGTAACTATTTAATAAAAAGTAGCTAAAACAAGATTTTGCTTTGTTGATCTAAGTAGAAATTGACTTAAAAACAATATAAAACAAATTTTTTTTTTTAACTAATTTTAATAAGCATTCCTAAAAAAAACTTTATGAATTTCATGTCACAAAACCTAGGCTAACTTTTGAAATGTGAATGGTTACACACTTGAAAATCAAAATTTCATTCATGTACGTCAATTATTGTAATAGTATTTTAAAAAATCACTTCATAAATTTCAGAAAACAAGTAATATATAAAAAAAAATTGAGTCAATTCCTCTACTTAGGTCAACAAAGAAATTTTATTTAGTATCACAATATTAAGAGGCAAAATAGAAAGCGATTTTCCATTTTCCTTTCTGTATAGGGTGTTGAACTATTATTGTTTGTTTGTTACTATTTACTGAATAATTAAATTTAATTATTCTGATAAATTAGTAAAGTAAAAAAAACCACGTTCTCAGAAATGAGGCCATCCCAGGTGGGATTCGAACCCACGACTTTTGGATTAGATGTCCAACGCGCTATCCATTGCGCTACAGGGACACAAAAGATTTTCCTTTCTCATACATGGTGTTGGACTATTATTTTTGCTTGGTACTTACTACTTATCTATATTTCAGTTTAACTAATGAATTAATATTTGAAAAAACTGTGTCAACATCAAGTGTCATCCACTACAATTTTTAAAAAATGTATTTGAACTTGAGTGGATGAATAAAAAGTATTTTACTAACGATTGAAAATTTGAACAAGATATATAGAGAAAAAGTGAACTAATAGTAGAAATTTTTTTTTTAAAAAAAAGAAAGATTTTGCAGAATTTTTGCTCGAAACACAGCTTGACATATTGCACAAACAAAGGTTAAAAGCAAAAAAAATTGTATAAAACCCATTAAATCAATAATTATTTTAATCGTACCGCATCCCCTCAAAATAACCTTTTTCACATTATGTGTGGACTCCAGTTTCCTTCACGATTTATCAATCTTAAAATTAGATTAATTTCTTATTTCATCAAGTCTGCTCGTACGTTTCTGAGTAATGGGGGTGGGGAGGGGTTAAAAATGAACACCTCATAATGTTAAACATACCTGACGAAAGGAAAACATTTCACGAATCCCTTCTTGGTTTTCCAATAAATACGAAAGAACCTCGCCGATTTTCTTCATCCTTGCACACCTCCAACATCTATCGGTGACTAGCATATGACTGCTGATAGTTCGTTCCTTTTCTATGGATCAGTAATGTGAAAATAATTTCAACGAACGGATCAACATGCAAATATATGCGCGGTTTCATGAACGGACGTATTGCTCGCACATGATAATCCCTCCTGTGGTTTTTAGAATAAAATGGCAGTTTGCGATTTAAATTAGGACAGCGTCGTGTATAATTAGTTTCTTTCTTTTTGTTCCTTCGCTCCAACAAGCACTGGCTGTAGAAAAGTGATTCCTTGCAATTCGTTGATTTTCTATGAATCATTTTAAATTCGTTGTGTAAACAATTTCAATGAATAGCTTAGTTATGAATATAAAAAAAATTTAAAAGCATATTCTATTGGTCTTTCGAAGTGATGACGATAAAATAAATGCTCACAGAGTATCAATACATTTTAAACAGCGCAAGAAAAAAGGAAAAAATGAACTTAAATTTTTTCTTCGTGTAGTTCATTTTTCATTTCCCAATTTTCCGAAAACAAATGAAGGATTACAGCTTAACATTCCACACACTGGCGTAACTAGTTCTGTGTGGGCTCTGAATCAAAATTCCTTCGGGGCCCTTTTTTTAGATATGAAAGCCCTCTTAGTGGGACTGTAGTTACACTTGTTGGGCCCCGTATCATTGATACGGCGGTAGCTACGCTCCCGATTCCACACTTTTGCTAAAAATGGGTACAGTAATACCTCGAAACCGAGTGATAACCGCATAAGTCGGGATATGATACAAATAAATTTTTTTATTTGGGGCCGGAAACGAAAAAAAATTTAGAAGAGAAAATGTATAATAAAATCTTACCAGGGGAGGGCACAACTAAGAAAATTCATTTGGGGACCAGACTTTGTGCAATAGTAGTACTCATTTAGGGTGTTCAAACCTCAATGTAATTCCGCCAAATGGGCAGTCAATCCGGAGAAAAAAAAGCCTTCGAAATTCGTGCTTAACTTTTATACAATTAAGTTTTAATTACTCCCAGCGACGCAGCAGCGTGGTTGGCAAAGAACCTGTTCACTACGCAATCGGCCTTGGTTAGAGTCGCGCGACCGGTGATTTTTTTTGTTTTAATTTTTAAATTCATTTAATTATTCTTTCAATTAAACTTATTTACTAAAAGGTTTATTAAATATTAAATGATATTTTAGATCTTTATTTTGTATATTAAAAAGTAAAATAGTTACTGTAATTATAAAAATATTTATATAAATATTAAATGATATTTTATATAAAAACTTGTTACAACTAGTTTTATAATATGAAATACAATATATTATACATAAAATATATAAAATATAATACATAATATTTTATTAAAAAATATTATCAAATAATGTTATATAATAAAAATTTATAGTAAAATTGTTTTATAATTAAAAATAATATACATCTTATATTACAAATGTAATTATAAAATAATTAATGTCTTTTTAAATGAATTTAATTGTAAAAAAGTTCAATTTAAAAATTAAAACACAAAAACACCGATCGTGAACCGATAACATATTTTTTATTAAAAATTACATTTATATAATAAGTTATTATTTTACTTTTTAAAATACAAAATGATTATCTAAAATATCATTTAATATACCTTTCTGTAAATAAATTTATTTAATAACTGAAGTTATTTGATGTAGGCTTCCTAATTCTAAGTAGTCCACTGGCTCAAAGTCCCCCCCTCCCACACACACACACCAAATTTCCTAGTAGCATGGTAATTTACTTTATTCCTTGTTTCTTTGAAAAAATACGCTCATCATCAGAGTCTATATTTTCTAAAATTTATAACCTTTTTTTCAATTAACCGGAAGCCTTCCGTCAAATTCCCAACCGTCATTTATATTTTCTGATTGAATTGGGTCTAAAGGTTCAGTTCTTTAATGTCTTGCTCTTTCATTTCTATGAGCTCATCCATTGTCAGATTCCGAGTGTGGTATAATCCAACAGTTCCTGAACGTCATCACTAGCCATTTCTAAATTTATTTACCTGGCAAATTCGACAGCTTCAATCCTATTACCAATTCTCCCAAATATTATCAACTTCCCCTCCATCAAACTGAAGAGGCGATTTTCAAATCTCGTCGATTCCTAACTCCGGATTCGAGTATGTCGAGGTGTATTATTGTACTAATGCTCCGTATAAAGAAACAAGATTACAAAAAAAACGGAAAAGAATGTATCCAAGCGTGCTACTACTTTAGAAATTTGAACCTAACTATAAACGCCATTTTAGAATTATATATTAGAACGCCATATATAAGCCTTTGTAAAACTTCAAAGAAATTCAGGCCAAAATAACGTATATTAGGAAGATGCACAGAGAATTAACGAAGTGGCAGTGCAAGTAAATGGAGAATTCCATACAAGTAAGAACAAGTTTGCACCTACATTTGTATATATATTTCCTCTTATTTTGCAAGTCATTGTCCGAAAGATCCATTCAACGAGGAATTAACCGAACAGCAATTAACGGTATAAAACAAATTGCAAAAATTGTCCAACTTAATAAAAGTGGGAATAGTTGTAATATCTACCCAAAAAAGACTAAAACAAGAGAAAAGGCAAGTGCTCGTTTTATCATTAAAGCAAATATGGTTGGTTCATTAAATCTGCAGTAGTAAATTCATTACTATAGTAGAAAATAAGGATTAAGATGGTTGGATTCTTTTCGGTGGTAATAGCCAATTCCAGCCACACAGAGCCAAACATTTAAAGGTGTAGAGTGATCGTTTTTACCAAAGTAAATGAGAAATAAAATCTTAGATTCTGTGTAAAAGTTCAATGTTTGATAAAAAGTTTCAGCGAGGAACAAGATTCAAGAGTTACGCATTTGAAAAAATCTTAAGATATAAAACTTTCTTATGGGAAGGGGGAAATTTACACAAATTAGATTCACTACAATAATTTTCAGAGATCCATTTGAGCAATAAAAAAAACATCACAATAGTTTTCTACTTAACATTTTATTTCATACGCTATCAAAAATATATGTACACTAAAAACCTTGTTTGAAACTTTGGTCAAAACAATCGTCGAGCATAAATTAAAGAACAAAATTACATACAAGCACACTTTTTATCGCTTTAAGTATAAAAAGTGAATACACACAATTAAACAACAATTAGTAACAATGTGAATGACAAGTATCTATTTTACTCTCACTCACTCACAAGTCATTTTCAACAATCACCAACACAGCAGAGTATACAATAAATATTAAATGTAAGCAACAATATTTCTTGACTTGTAAAAAGTAGACCTTGTCATATGTCACTGACCAGCTTTGTAAAAATTTTTAAAAATGCATAATGCAAACAATTATGTACAAACAATATATTTACTTCCATACTGCATTTACACAAGTACAGGAGGTAGTATACTTATTGCTGCCAAATATGGAAGATGGAGACACATTAGTTGATGTACAACTTTAAAAATTTTGATTGGACAAAACACAAGACACTAAATGCACATCAGCCCCATTTCTTCAAATATTTTTTTTTCTTTTTGTCAATTTAATAATGCACAGTATGGAATGCAAAACAAAATTCCAGTTGTGCGCTATAAAAGAATTTATAAGTTAAAACTGTACAAGTCAATTTCAACCAACATCCGATTTGTTAAGATTTATATAATTAGAAAATTAAAAAGAAAAAAAAAGGTAATGCACATTCGTGATTTAATACAACAGAATTTACTTTCAAACACTAGAGAACTATAAGCTTTTGACAAATTCATGAGTAAAACATAAGCAGATATCATTAAAAGCCTTAAAATAATTGAAGAAACAAACAAAACTTGCACAAATATTTTTTTTTATACACGAGTATTTTATACATAAAAAGTAAGTAGAAACTTTGTATTATCATAAGTTAACATCAAGTATGCAGTCAAAAAAAAAAAGTGGAGAAATCTTACTATGATTCTTTTTAAATATTTTCTAAAAAAAAAAAATTCTTTTAATCTTAAAAATGTAGCTCAAACTAAATATAAGCACAAAACTTTTTCCAAGTGTGGAATTTTATTCTTGTTTACGACATGGAATGTGTGCAAGAAATACTAGGCACTCAGATTTGTTCATGCACTAACCAAATTATCAAAAAATTACATTAAACAAAATTATTTGGAATGAGAGCAAAGGAAAAAACTGTTTTATAAACAGCATGTCATTTCATTTTTTTCTCTTCCATAATGACTAAAATATATATTAAAATAAAAATTTAAATTAATATTGCAATATTCAAGTTGTTTATAAATAGAACTTTGAGTCATACACTGTTTTTTTTCCACACAAAACATTATAGTCAATGATCTGCTAAATTTTACTTAATATTAATTTAGAAGGAAAGTACAGGATTTTCATTGCTTAATGATACATTGTATATAAAAATTTAGAACAAAAACTCGCTTATTCTCGGCAAGGTTATACTTCAATTCTGATTAAAATCTTACAGCTTTCTTCTATTTGGTGCTCTCCAATTCGTAATAGACCAATCACTGCAATTAGATCTTTATAAATGCTAGATTAAGTTTAATTTTAGTACCTGAGTATATGTACAACATTAAACTAAATGTACAGTTCAACAAATAGTAAACTAAATGAGACACACAGAGCAAAGAGAATAACTATAGATGTAATCACTAATGTGTGCTGAACAGCAAGCACTCAAGCGGCATACCCATGTTATTTATTGCAAACAGAAACGAATGAGGCAACAAACTGTACCCAACCCACAGAAGTTGAGCCGAATACATTATGTTTGAGTTATGCTTTTCAAGCCATAATCGATATTCATGACTGATCGATTGGCAATAGCATTTGTCATGAAGTGTTCTTAGATGCAAGAAAAATGCACTTGTCTTTCTTAGTCCTAAACAATTTACCTTTAATTTTAGCCTAAAGTAGCATTAATCTATTTTCTTTGATTTACCTGGTGGTGAAATATAAGTATTATAGAAGAAACGAGCAAAGAGCACAAAATATGAAGCATACATTAGTAGAGCATAGCTGGCAACATCATCTGGCAGTTGACAGAACTCTCCTTTCCGCCTTGTAATGTAACCAAAGTAGCTAACAAAGCAGCCAGCAACCATCTGCAGAATTTGAGAAGTAGTGATTATAATAGCTACAAAGCGTGGCATCTTGATACGCATGGCTCTCATCGCATAGTAGGTATACATCAAAGAATGGGCAAAGTAGTTCATGACAACAAACCATCTGGCTGGGGCTATGTGCTCTGTGTAACTGTACCAAGTGAAAAGCAAAACAGTGATGTGGTGGTACCAATGCAGGAAGATGAGTTGTTGCTTGCGGAGAACTATGAAGATTGTGTCACCAAGCTCAGGCACCTTTGAGAGAGTGAACATCCAAGTCCAGAAGCCACTTACTTTAACTTCTTCGATGAAACTGGGATTGCAAACAGAATGGGTGAAGCCGAATTCCCTCAAGACGTGAATCATTTCTGGCAGTGTACGACAGAGTCCAAAGATTGAGAAGGCAGCCAAGAAAACATTCCATGCCGCTAAAGTTCTTCGAAGTTCAAACCTGGATCTTGTCTGCATATATGCCTGGCCACCAAAGATGACCAACATATACAAACCTATATAGTAGAAAGCTTGGTGCCAATGCTGAATCATCCATTGCCTTTTAAGACTTTTGTCGAAATTTCGTTCAAAATCGAAGATTATGGAGTAGTTAGGCGAGGAGGGCGACTCTCGAAGGTCGCTCATGAGGGATGTCATTATTGATTGACTCATCATTCCAGATGAATCTAAAATGAAAAGAGAAAATATTTAAAATATTATTCTATATACAAATCATTTTCAAAATACAAACTATTATTGAAAATGATAGTGAAATTTCCATATAAGTACATCGATATGTAACTATGTTTAGAACAAAATTAATAATTTACAAAAATTGAAAATATTAAATAAAAAAATCTAGTTTCAATTTAAATAATTCAATGATTTCTATCCTTGTAGATTTCTTTTAAATTCATGATCGTATATGCTAAGGTGGTTATTTTTAGGGGGGGTCAACCTGAAGTGATTATTAGACCTTCACATATTAAAGAGAAGTAATTTTGTAATTATATTGTCATGGAATTCAAATTAAATTTAAAACTTCAAATACACCAAAATTAAAATTTATTATTAAGTATAGAAGGAAATGCTACGAAAATAAATTTTTATTTACAATACAGAATGATTTCTAAGTAATATAGTGCAAATTTTAAAAGTCATCCAACATTTTTTAAAAATTTTTTTAAAGGAAACGTGTCACACACATTACTTTGAAATGCCAATGAAGTACACCATTGCAACGATATGCCATGCTATATATTTTTTAAGAGGAAGTTCAGCCTAAAGCAAAATTCGATTTTCAATCTTCAATGCACGTTTTTTTAATCGCCAAGCTTTTACTCGCCGAAGATTATTTCAAAAGATTAAATTGATGAGCGACATAGGAACGCGCTATTGAGATGACATTATCTGGACAAAGCTTGACAACAATGATTAGACATTGTTTTGAATCAGGAAAAAAAAAGTTTTATAAACGCGACTCCAAAATACTAAATAAACCACAAAAAGATGCTTCTTTCCTCTTATTAATAGTTGTAAAACCTTCGATAGCCTCATAAACGGACTAACAGGTTGATTATTTCTATCTTGCTTAAACATACATTGATCTTTATATTATATAATCCAGGAACATTAGAGTCTTCTACATTAAGGTAACTCTAATCTGACCATTTAATTCAAAATATTAACCTTTATTGCATCCAACTCTTATTCTTAGTATGAATTTAAAAATCCAAGAAATACTGGTTTGCTGGTATAGCTAAAATATGAAATACCATGCAAAAATTAATGACATTCAAGCTTTGCACTAATGTCATCATTTTCTTATTAAAGCAACATGAGGGCTACTGGAGATAAACCTCGTAACTTTTAATGACGGTACCCGAGCTGGCACACATTGCTCTAAATACTTTCCCCACCACACCAATATGTAGTTTGAGTGCCTCGAAAGATTTAACATGCTAGTCCAGA
Organism: Trichonephila inaurata madagascariensis; assembly: GCA_019973955.1. Lineage (NCBI taxonomy): Eukaryota > Metazoa > Arthropoda > Arachnida > Araneae > Nephilidae > Trichonephila > Trichonephila inaurata. The sequence goes on from BMAV01000831.1 coordinate 25,082, forward strand.
CCTATTGTGTGGAAGGGCTGCTACATCAGGATTCGAACCTACGGCTCGACTACAATATTGCCGACCGCAGCCTCGCGAAAACGACCACTCGGCCTCTGCGGCCCTATACGATCGCTTTCTTCGAAAGTGCTAAGTGACCGCGGTAGCCGAGTGGTATAGGTATCGGATCGTGGCTCGCCTTGTCACGAGTTCGAGCCCAGTACCACTAAAGATCCGCCGTGTAGGGCAGCGATGCACGTTAAATGTCGAGAGCTGAAACGTCCTCCCGTTGGTGTGGTAGTTAGGACAGAGGGGTGCCAGCTCAGGTGTCGTCCACGTCACTTGACCATGGTTCAAAATTACGTGGTCCGTCGTCAAAAAGCCCTCGAGTAGCTGAACAGTGCGACGTTAATATTCAATCAATCGAAAGTGCTAATCGGAATCTCGTACTATTTTTACCCTCGAAACAGTACTTAAACATCAATTAAATGAATACTAAGTAAATATTCTGCACCTCGTGGCCGGCTTAGTAACGGCTCGAGGGCTTAGAGGTAGCGTGCCCGCGAAGTAAGCCTAAAGTTGCGGGTTCGATCCCGGCTGGAGTCCAGATTTTCTGGATGCGAAAATAGTAGGTACCCATGCCATGCGATTATGTGCAGTGGCGTACACAAGGGAAAGTTATGTTACAGATACCCCCCTCCCCACATCGCCCTTCATTCTTTTTCGATTAATTATAATCCTATGTATATAGTACGCAAAATTAAATCGAGTATCTGTTATTAACAATTTAATGCTAATTTATCCAGTAACTATTTTTTTTCTGTTCGCTACAATAGACAAAATCAAAAGAATAAGTCTGGGGCGTATTGAGGTATGATACAAGAGTGGTGGACTGCTGACACTCGACCCCTTCCCCCCCAAATAATTCTGTGCAAGTCACTGATTATGTGGCACGCAAAACATCCTTTGAGTGATTTAATGTTCAGTAGAATTAAATAACGGCAATATCTACCAACTAGAGCCTAAATTGAATAAGTTCAAGAGTCAAATTTTGTAGAGGGAGCCGCCACTAAATGGTGCCACCAATGAAATGACTCGCACATGGGAACTTATCGTGTTTGCAAAGGCTTAGCAGCCAAAATGCAGCCCCATTTGAAAGAAGAAAAGTAAACTCTCAAATATCCGTTTCCATTTTAATAGGAGCAGCGGTAGCCTAGAGATCAAAGGAACGGACTCGTGGCTGGCATGCCATAAGTTCCAGCCGGTACCGCTGAAGACCCGCCGTACAGAGGGGGCCGATGCACGTTAAATATATCGATGTTCAAATATTCTCCAGTTGGTGTGGAAGTTAGAAGGGTGCCAGCTCACGTGTCGTCCTTGTCACTTGACCGTGATTCAAAATTACGAGGTCCCCCAATCACTATTTTAATAAACTTCCAGGTACAAACTGAGTACCAATAATAAGTTCAAATCTAGTTGAGTAGTGACCCACCACCAACCGCCGGACCTTTACGTTGATCAAACAATACCGAGCCACATAATTAAGTTATTTATATTTTATTCACTGTGATGCATTCCTCAGATATGCGCGATTTTCCACATTAAATCACTTTATATTCATTTTTTGGTGTAACTATTTTATTTTGTGAAGGCATGTTTGAATATATAATTATACTTAAGATTGTTCATAAAATTAATACAATCAACGTCCTCCCCTCAGTGGGCCGCGGTAATATTATCGAACGTTGACCTGGTCAGCGACGATAAAAAGGTTGAAAGTACTGCACACACACAGTAGAGTATTAATTTCGCAAGATTTCACGTATTGTTTCTCACATTCAAACTATTAACTTACTAGGCGATGAAACTTTAATGTATTACCAACATTAAATTAAGAGGGGCGGAGGGCAACGCACCGAGTTTAAAAACAAACTTTCCAACCAAAATGAATTATACTGCTCGCTCACAATAACTTCACTCATGGATATGTAGCATAACTACCGCAAATATTCCTTTTTAATTAGAAAGGAAAGAATTTTTAATGGGCTAGTTTATAACAAATTGAAAAGCGGCAATTTATTTGCCTTTCACCCAATTATTTTTGTAGATGTGTAGAAATTTACTCCTTCCCAACGTATCATTTAAAAGGGAATATACTACAAATAAAGACAACTTTAAAACAAGGCCATAAATGTCGACAGAAATGAGCGATTTTTACTGCCTTTTAATAGAAGAATTGAGAGTTGATAATTTACGATGGTTAAGGACTTCCGCTTTTAGTTTTTATACCGTTCTTGTCGTCAAACTCGGGAACATAAAAACCAGTTTTAAACCAGGTGACGATATTTTTCTGAAAAGAATTTTCGGCTAATGAAATACACTGCACAGAAAAAAGAATTTTCGACGTGTGTGTGTTGCAACAATCATATTAAAGAAATAGCATTTTAAAAAATAAAATTTTATAAACTTTCTGCAAGATTAACTCACAAGCCGTAACTTCTCAGCAATGATCCAAGTGATGGCAAACTCAGAGTACATACAAAAATGATTTTAAAAAAAAGCCATGCACAAAAGTTGGGGTAGCTTTCTTCCTTTGTCAGTAAAAATCAAATACTTTGTTTAAAAAAAAAATAGAAAATTAAACTTCAAAATTCAGCAGTTTACTAAACAAAGGGTTGACTAATACACCAGCGCTATTGGCAACTGATCTTCTAATTTTGAACCACGGTCAAATACCCGAGCTGACACTTCACTCACCAAACCTGCATACCACGCTAACGCGAGGACATACGAGCTTGACAGATTTAACATGCATTAGTCCTTCTACACGACGGTAGATTTTAAATGGCAACAAGACTCGAACTTACGAGTCGATATGAACAATACTGGCCACGAGTTC